>CM042179.1:48065069-48110546 GCA_023376005.1 Doryteuthis pealeii
CTTATTTATTATACTTATTATAATTAATATATATATTTATTATATTATATTATATATATAATAAATAAAATACCATTACACACATACTAAGCCCACCCAACTTTCTTCTCATTCCTCTAGACTACACACCAATAACCCTTTTCTCACCTCCCCATACCCATTTACCTTTTCACTATAAAAGCAGAATGTACAAGCGCATAAGTCAATAAATTTGAGAACGCTTTAACCAATAATGAGGCGAAATATCAATGGAATTTAGTCGTTTGTGCTGTTATATCCACATTTTCCTCTACTCTCAACCACATTTTGTCGGATTTATTCAATCCTTCACTCCTCATATATACCACCATAAAGATGAGGACAGCTGTCTGAATAATCAAAATTATACACATCAAGCCTCAGCTCAAAAATACACAAATTTAACGTGTTTTTTTTCTGGAATTTGAGTGACAGCAAGTCTCTTCAGGTCTCCAGGAATATTCTAAATATTCTGGCTGATCTTAACAGTACTGTTGTCTGTATAGTATCAATTCTTCCTCAGACCTCCATTACCGCCAATCTTTTTCCAGACTTTTGGGGGTCGTTTCAAGGAAACTAACTACAATTGGTATCACTGTTAACTTCATATTCCACAGCTTCTTCTGCTCTCTGAGAAGATCTAGATATTTGTCTATCTTTTCGTTATTATTATTATTTACTCCTTTTGAGTTTTCACATCAGCATTAGCTGATGGTCTTTCACTAGAGTCTGAGTGACAGCAAGTCTCCTCAGGTCTCCAGGACTCTTCTGAGTATTCTGGTAGATTGCACCAGTGCAGTGTTCTGAATAGTTTCAATCCTTCCTCTGATATCCAAACTTTCCAAACCCTTTTCCAATCCTTTTGGGACTGTTCCAAGTGCACCAACTACAATTGGTATCACTTTGACTTTCATATTCCATAACTTTTTTAGTTCTCTGACAAGGTCCAGATATTTGTCTATTTTTCTTTTTTTTCTTCTTTTTTTATTATTATTATTTTATTAGTTTTTCACACCAGCGTTAATTAATGGGATTTCACTGAAGTTTGAGTGACAACAAGTCTCCAGGACTCTCCTGAGTATTCTAGATGATTTCAATAATACTGTTGTCTAAATGGTCTCAATTCGTCCTCTGATTTCCAGTTCCTCTAGTCTTTTTTCTAAGTTTTTGGAGACCGTTCATTATTATTATTATTATTATTATTATTATTATTACAAGCAAAATAAAAAAAACACCCTCCGGGCGATGTAAAAATAAATTTTTGAAATTTTCAAAATCATCAAATCATCAAATTTATTAAAGGAGTAAAAAAAAATAAAACAATTTGAAATCGAAACTAAATTCTATTAATTTTGAATATCTATTAAAATAAAACAAACTATATATAAATATATGATACTGGGGATGTATCTATTAAAACTTGTTTTAAAAAACAATGAGGACTGTCTAATGTTACATGCTCAAATTTTGAGTGTATTTATTCTATGTTATGACGATTTCGGGTATAGTGACGTCAGCAGTGACGTAGTTTTTGTTACAGACAAAAACCGGAAGCGAATCTCCTATTATTATTATTATTATTATTATTATTATTATTATAGTTTTTCACACTAGCGTTAACTGATAGTCTTTCATTGAAGTTTGAGTAAAAGGGATCTTCTGAATATTCTAGCCGATCTTAACAATCCTGTTGTCTGGTGGTCTCAATTTTTCCCATGATTTCCAGTTCCTCTAGTCTGTTTTCGAAAGTCTTGGGGGCCATTCCAAGTGTATCATCATCATCATCATCATCAGTAATAGTAGTAGTAGTAGTTGTAGTAGTAGTATCATTATTATTATTTTTAGTAGTAGTAGTATTAATATTCGTATTATTATTATTATATTAGTAGTAGTAGTAGTAGTAGTAGTAGTAGTAGTAGTAGTATATATATATCATCGTCATCATCATCATCACCATTATTATTATTATTATTATTATTATTATTATTATTATTATAAGGTTTTCACGCTTACCATAGTCAGTGGTTCGCTGGAGGCTGAGTGACAGCAAGTCTCCTCAAGTCTCCCGGACTCTTCTGAGTAGTCTAGCCGATCTTAACAGTGCTGTAGTTTGGATGGTCTCTATTCTTCCTCTGATTTCCAATTCACCCAAATTTTTTTCCAGAGCTTTGGAGACCATTCCAAGGGCACCAATTTCAATTAATATTATTATTATTATTATTATTATTATTATTATTATTCAAGACAATTCAGAAAATTTACTTTATCATTATTGTTTCGTACAAAACAATAACGAAAAATGTTTTTAAAAAGACTGTAACTGTTTCTTTTTATTACTATTTCTTTATTACTACATGTCATTTTGAGCATTTTTATTTTGTTTTGTGTTTTGTGTTTTTTGTTTTGTTTTGTTTTTGTTTTTTGTTTTGTTGTGTATTTTTTAAAAATTGTTTTGTATCTGTTTATTTGATTGATTGATTTTTTTTAAAGGAACGCGCAGTTGAATTTGACTTCATCTTTTACGTCACCGCCATTTCTTCTTCTTCTTCTTCTTCTTCTTCTTCTTCTTCTTCTTCTTCTTCTTCTTCTTCTTCTTGGTTATATTCCCAAGGCGTATTTTGAATGTTTAATTTTCAGGTTTAACAAAAAAAAGAAATGACGAAGAAGAAAGGAAGGAAGATTTTTATCAAACAAAACATATTCCCCAAACCTTAAAAATCCCCTTTTTCCATTAATTCTAACAAGTAATGAGACCTGCTTAAGGCTGTTTGAAATGAAGTAACACTTTCTTTTTTTTTTTTTCTTTTTTTCTTTTTGTTTTGTTTTGTTCGGAATAGAATACAACCTTAAGTGAGGCGTTAACCGAGGATTTTTCCCCTTGACTGCACTGAGCTTGTCTTCTCACGTGGTTTTCGCCCAAAACATGCCAAATTTAATTAGTTCTAGAATACTGGAAGACAAGGAGTTGTGACATTGTAAGAGAGAGAGAGAGAGAGAAAATTATTACGAAAAAAAAAAAAGAAGATTCATGAGGGAAGTATAAAATGCAAACAATTCGATCAGTAATCATCTTTTATTCTCAGATTATAAAAATAAACATTAAAAAATAAATTTTAAAAAGATATATATATATATATATATTTAGTGACGACGAGAATCAGAGAGTTTGCCGGTCGTAATATTAGCAATGTGAAACTTTGCTTTTTGGTATTTAAAAAAAAAAAAAATGGCCGATCAGATAATTTTAACTGAAACTGTTAACGAAGATGTGTATTCTTTTAGATCACACACTTTTTTTTTTTTTTGTTTATTAAAATATTATCCCTTTTCTCGCTGCTGAAGCCTTCGTTTTTATTGATACGAGACATTCCAAATTCTCTTATCACCCAATTTTCTTATTTATAAAACAGAAACTTTGATTTTAACACTGTCGATTGTTTTAAAAATACTATTGAGTGTACATTTCACGATAGTTTAGTGATATGCCATAGACAGGGGTTGTACTTACAACTATTTGTCTTCCTTACTGGGGTGGTGTTCCATGACCGTTTGAATAGGTTGTGCTCCCTAAGGGGGTTTGCTTCGTGGTCCATTAATGGCTAGCATCAGAAGCCGCGTGCTAGGAGGTCCTTTCAGTCCGACTGTCGAGTTTATATTGGACGAATTTCTACCAGCTCTCTAAGGGAGTTAATATTTAACTTTCTGTGTTAGGGTGTCAGTAAATATTATTGGGTGTACATTTCACGATAGTTTGAAGATATTCCATTGATAGGCAGACAGACAGATAGACAATGATGAAATTGTTGTTTTCTACTAACGACGAGGAGGCGCGCGTATTGTAACGATTATTGTTGTAAGAAATGGGCGCAGTGAAACGAGTCCAAATCCTGGACGAGGCTGGTTGTATTTCATATAACTAACAGCAGTTTTGATTTTAACTCTGCCGGTTGTTTTCAAAATACTATTGGGTTTGTCGATACACGACGGCTCGGTACCTCACCGACACCAAAAAATTACAAGGTAAGGTGTAACGTGGCGATATGGTCACGGTACCAAAAAACGATATATGTTGTATAGCGGGTCTTGTCAACTTGCCTCCAAATTCACAGCAATAAAAAGGTATTTGTTACGCGGCGGTCGTCTTGTCGATAAAAAAAAGATATAACGCTTGAGATATATCGTCACAAGGGCTTAGCTTTTATTTTCGGGCTAGTCTCGTGGGTTGTTTCGGAGGGGAGGAAAGGCAGAGAGAAAGAGAGAGAGAGAGAGAGAGAAAGGATACTGTTAAATTACTGTAATCCCACACTAGGGAGCAGAGGCCGTCCGTACTCCCCGGAAAGAAAAAAAAAAGAGGACGATCTTGTTGTTCATCGTTCCTCGTCACCACGTGACTTCCGGTTCCGGTCAACACCCGAAACTTCCGGTTGGCTTTCAATTCTCCATTCGGGGGTTCATGCCCCGGTCAAATTTCCGACAAACCGTTTTGTGCCCATCACTACCTTTTTTTAAACTTTTAACTTTTTCTCTTATTTCTTCTTCCTCTCTTTCTATAGCAGTCCATCCAAAACTCTGGACGTTCATAATCCATTATAAAGTAAAGTAAAGTCGACGGGGCGGCCTAATGTCGGTTTCAGCCATGCAGCGAGGGAGTCTATACCCTTTTCAATAGCGCTAGACCAAGGAGATTGTTTTTGGCGTCTGAGGTGGAGCGCCACATCTACCATCAGCTCCTTACTTTACCGCACAGATACCTGTGCTACTCATAACGCTGAGTTGGCGAGGACCGGTATCGAACCTGGAACCTTGTGATTCCTAGTCCGACGCTCTACCGACTGAGCTAACCCGGCCATAATCCGTTACAAAGGTACGATTAACCATGTTTTATTGCATGTAATCCCAAACCAATATTATTACAAGTACGGGCCTGTACTTACAGTTATTTGTCTCCCTATGAGGGGGTTTTCCCTGTATAATGGAGGTGGCAAGAGGTTTTGTGTTTTAGGCTTAAAAGATAGCTTGTTATTCCTGGTACGTGTTCTTAGGGTTTACTTTTAGCCCCATCTTATTTGGTGGTCGCACTGAAAAGAAATTCAAAGAAAGAAGACAATGGTAGTTTAAGGACTTAGGCTTTATTCACAGGCATTAGCCACCACGTAGCAAGAAAATTCCTTCCTAGCCAGTAGTAGTGTCTAGACACAGTTAAGGCCTATACTCAAATGGCCGAGAGATTCTCTTGGGGGTCGGAAGTCGGTACTTTTTCCCGCACATGCTCGGAGGGTTCTTCCGGCTCATGGGAGTTTGTTATTTTTTAAAATCTTTATATTTATTTTAATTGTATTTTAATACCCACATCTGACTGTTTGAATAGGTTGTGCTCACTCATTGATGAGCTTTGCGTCGTGGTCCCTTAACGGCTGGCATCAGAAGCCGAGTGCTAGTAGGTCCTTCCAGTCCGGTCGTCCAGTTTAGAATGGACAAATTTCTGCCAGTTTGCTAAGGGAGTTAATCTTTAACTTTCTGTGTCCCCTAACACAGGAGAGTTCCTATGTATAAACCTACAATGCTACTGAGTGTACATTGATTTTAACACTACCGATTGTTTTCAAAAAATGCTATTAAAGGTAGATTTTTTGTCGAAGATACTCCGACAATAGCATTTACTTACCTGGTCCTTGGGAACCTGTGTCCAGCGGCTCCGGCCTCTGGACCGCTAAGACATATAGTATCAGCGGGGATCCCATAAGGCCATACTCCCAGTCAATGCCTGACCCCTCAATTTAAAGGGGCAGGTCTGGGTTTAAAGTTCCGTGATGGTTCCCGATTACGACAAGAAGGTTCCCGAGTTCGAGAAGGTTCCCGAGTCCGACAAGAAATACCTGAAGAAGGCCGGAGGGCACATCGACCGAAGCGTTGTACCGATAACAATAAAGATGAGGACAATAGTCCGAATAATCCAAATGATACTAAGTTCTTGTTTGTTTGTTTGTTCTTTTGTCATTTTTTTTTTTTTAGTTTTGTTTTTGTTTTGTTTTTTTTTTGTTATTTTTTGTCGTTGTTTTGTTTTTTGTGGGTTTTTTTTATTTTGTTTTTTCTAGTTTTCTCGCCAGGGTTAAGCGATCTCTTTTTATTTCAAAGTCCGAGAAAATGTTATACATTTCGTTTTCTAGGCCAGATTCTAGTTTGTGCACATACCATTTGTCGGCATAGATAAATTTTAATCTTTTTGCACAATTCCCAGTGGTTTACCATTCTCACCAGTCGTGCCTAGTCTTGTATTCCTTTTGTGTTAGTTTGCTTCATTCACTTATCATTAATTAACTGTTCCATCTCTATCAACACAAAATTCATATTCTCTTGCGTATTATCAATTTTTGTTTTGATATGATTATTTCTTTTGGGATTGTTTTTTATATCGCTATAAATAGAGATTCTCTATTCATGTTTCATCTTCTTAACTATTTGTAGGTCATTTTATGGGCAAATTCCTTAGATTATCATTATGGAGTTTTTCACACCTGCCGTAGCCGGTGGTTCACTGGAGGATGAGTGACAGCAAATCTCTTCAAGTCTCCAGGACAATTGAATTACTTGCACAATTCCCAGTGGATCACCTTTCCCACAGAGTCGTGCCCAGTCTTGTACTCCATTTGTGCTAGTTTACTACATTCGCTTATTATATGATTGACCATTTCGTCTCTGTCTCCATATATTCTACGCTTACTATTCTGTTGCGTCTTATCTATTTTTGCCTTTATATAATTTTTGGTAATCCTTAACTTGTTCCTCGTAAATTCCTACCATAAAATAAACTGAACCCTCATTTTATGTCCGTGTTTTTGCAATAAATGTTTTATTTTTCTTGCACCCGTTATTTTACAATACTGAATATATTTTCTTTATTTAAAAACATTTATTGCAAACATATTTAAAACATTTATTGCAAAAACACGGACATAAAATGAGGGTTCAGTTTATTTTATAGTAGGAATTCACGAGGAACAAGTTGAAGATTACCAACTTTTCTTATGGCATTGTCTTGTGCTGTGATTATAAGAGATTTAGTTTCTCTCTTGGGGTTTCCCCTTGCTAACCATTTCCATGTCTTCTGATGAGATATCTCTTGAGTTTGTCGTTTGAAGAACCCATATAGTTGTTTTTATTCCCAATTTATTATTATTATTATTATTATTATTATTATTATTATTATTATTATGTTTTCACACCTGTCGTAGCCGGTGGTTCACTGGAAGCTGGGTAACAGCAAGTCTCATCAGGTCTCCAAGACTATTCTGAGTATTTTAGCCGATTTAACAGTGCTGTAGTTTGGTTGGTCTCGATTCTTCCTCTGATTTCTAATTCACCCAAATTATTTTCCAGACATTTAGGGGCCATTCCAAGGGCTCCAATTACAATTAGTACGACCTTCACCTTCATGTTCCACAGTTTTCTCAGTTCTCTGGCAAGGTCTAAGTATCTTACTATCTTTTCGCTTTCTTTCATTTTCACTCGGTGGTCGACCGGGACGGCAAAATCCACGAGATGACAGGTTCTCTTCTTCTTGTCAATCAAACTAGGTCCGGTTTCCTGGCCGGGATTAGGTGATCCGTCTGTATCTTGAAGTCCCAGAGAATTTTATGTATCTCATTCTCCAGGACAGGTTCAGGCTTGAGCATATACCATTTGATTGTATGGTGAAAATTGAATTTCATTTGGATCACTTTTACTACCCAATTGTGCCTAGTTTTGTACTCTTTTTGTGCTAGTTTACTGCTTTCTTTTATATTATTATTATTAGTAGTAGTAGTAGTAGTAGTAGTAGGTACTTACTCAATCCCTTCGTCACGGGAAGGATGTGACATAAGGTCGCACACACACACACACATACACACAAATATATACATATATACGCACATACACACACACACACACACACGCACACACACACACACACACACACACATATATATATATATATATATATATATATATATATATATATGTTTGACTACCAAATTTTCCCCCACGGCTGTACCAAATTTTCTTGGTATTTTTTTTTACCTTTATGAAGGGATATTTCAAAGTTCACTATATATTCACCTTAGAATTCATTCTATTCAAATAAAGTCTCATTATTATTGTAATCTGTGACACGAGTGAGAGCCGCTGTCAGCGATTTACAGTAGGATCACCGTGGTGTGAAAACCGCTGTGAGCGGCTTAAAATCGGCAAAGAGATATATATGTGGGGCGTGTACAAATGCCTACATAGGAGAGAGATTCAAAAATTATCCGCAATCTTGTTTTTGCGATAGCAAGCTCATCGTGAATTATTTGATAGGCAAAACCATGACTAAAATGCAAAGAACAAGTTACCACATCCATCATTACTCGCCGGTTCTCCATTACCATCTCTCGAGCTTGCTGATTCTTCTCATCAGTATTGGAGGTTGACGGACGTCCTGCCCCTCTTCGTGCTTGTCCTGTCACTTTTAAACTTCTATATCCATTCATACACTCGGTAGTGCACTGTCCTCTTATTGTGCTAAAAGCCACCGATGAATTTCAGCCACTGATACTCCTTCCGACCAGTGAAATAAGGTCTCTTCCTTATGCTAGTTGAGCGGCCATGTTTACATTGTAAAGACAGCAAACAAAATTGTGCAGTCAGGTCCAAACTTCAATCACGTAACCACAACAGTGTCAACTATAAGTACGCATGTGCAGAACTTAGTGTGACAATATGTTATAGCGAAATTGTGATACTTGTTTACTCTCCCTTGTACATACATACATACATATAAAAATAGAAGCGGCTTCCCAGCGTCAACTGGGTTGAGGGAAGGCAAAAACCCTGGTTTATTGATTTATTTACTTTTGAGATTTACAAATGCTTGACATTTTTAAGTAGAATTTCAATGCTATTTCTATGTACATTTTAATTTTTGAAGATCTTAGGATATAAATCGAATCTTGATGATTTTTGCACAAAAATCAGGAACTGGTGAAATCAAATGTGTATATATATTTACTTCGTCGTTAATTGTTTTATTTTCGTAGTTTCATCCAGACATACATACATACATACATACACATATACTAAATACCTTTTATATATGTATAGGTTGTACTCGGTTCATAGTCTGTTTGAAAAAAAACATTCCAATTCCTCTTAAACACGAGCCAGACTCAAATAAATTACACAATAAATGATCGGAGTTTAACGCTAAATGCCTGCATGACAGTAAGTGTTTAATTTTCCAATTTACGCCGGGTTGAGCCACCATGTCATCCACGTGTATGTAGATAGGTTTTACTTAGTCTCTCATAAGTATAATAGTTGCGCACCCAGTGAGGATCAAGTTCAATACGATGAACGGTCGGCGGTGTGCGCTAGTAACTTGCTCAAAATCATCACTCTATACTTCATGTCGGAAATGACAGACGATACTTTTTATTGTTTTGAAAAGAAAGAAAAAATAAACAGCAAAGAAAATCCTGCAAATGCGCAAATGTAATTTTCAATTAAAATAGTCAAGAAATTGTAACGCAGCGGCACTCCAGGCAAGAACAAGGTAATGTCGACCGGGAAAAATCATTACCACCAACACAACCAACGCCACCCCTACCACCCACCCCTACCCTCTCTCTCTCCTCTCTCTCTCTCTCTCTCTCTCTCTCTCTCTCTCTCTCTCTCTCTCTCTTTCTGTGTGTGTGGTGTGTGTGTGTATCTCTCTCATTATTCTCTCCCTCTGCCTCCCTCTCCCACTCCCCATTCTCTATCTCTTCCTCATCTCTCTCTATATATATTCTCTCTCTCTCTCTCTCTCTTTCTGTGTGTGTGTGTGTGTGTATCCCTCTCCTTATTCTCTTTCTCTCTGCCTCCCTCCCCCACTCCTAATTCTCTATCTCTTCTCCCTCTCTCTCTATATATATATTTCTCCCCCTCTCCCAACTCACTCACTGTGTGTGTGTTTCCCTCTCTTTATTCTCTGTCCCCTTTCTCTCTCTCAACTGTCGTCCCATTCTCTCTCTCTCTCTCTCTCTCTCTCTCTCTCTCTCTCTCTCTCTCTCTCTCTCTCTCTCTCTCTCTCTCTCTCTATCTATCTATCTATCTATATCTCTCTCTATATATATATTCACTCTCTGTCTCCCTCTCCTTGCTCTTTCATTCCCCCTCCTCTCTCCCCTCTCTCTCTCTCTCTCTCTCTCTCTCTCTCTCTCTCTCTCTTCTCTCTCTGTCATTTTGTATCAGTTTCGATCCTGAATTACAGCTTCTTCTCTTCCCATTAGTCAAACCATTAAAAGAGAAATTAATTTTAAAAGAAATTGTTATTTTTTTCGATTTTAATTAAATGAAATTCAAAATCTGCTAAACTTGACCCAAACCAACACAAACATTAACAATTTACTTTGGATTATTTAACACCAATCGCTTTCTTTTTCTTTTCTTTCTTTCTCTTTCTCTTTCTCTTTTTCTTTTATTGCTGTTGTTGTTATTTTTAGTATATTACTGATGACTTTGCAAGTACATTTTTATTTGTATGCCTTTTTCTTTTTTTCTTTCTTTCTTCCTTCCTTTCTTTTTCTTTTCTTCCTTCCTTTCGTTTTCTTTTCTTTCTTTCTTTCGTTTTCTTTTCTTTCTTTCTTTCGTTTTCTTTTCTTTGTTTGTTTGTTTCTTTTTCTTTTCTTTCATTCTTTTTTTCTTTTCTTTCTTTTCTTTCTTTTTCTTTTCTTTGTCTTTTCTTTGTTTGTTTATTTTTCTTTTCTTTTATTCTTTCATTCTTTTCTTTCTTTCTTTTTTCTTTTCTTTCTTTTTCTTTTTTTTCTTTTTCTTTGTTTGTTTTCTTCTTTTCTTTTCTTTTTTCTTCTTTCTTTTCTTTCTTTCTTTTTCTTTTTCTTTCTTTTTTTCTTTTTTCTTTTCTTTCTTTTCTTTCTTTTTTTTCTTTTCTTTTCTTTTTTTTTCTTTCTTTTTTATTCTTTTCTTTTTCTTTCTTTCTTTTTCTTTTCTTCTTTCTTCTTTCTTTTTTTCTTTTTTTTTCTTTCATTCTTTTCTTTCTTTTTTTTCTTTCTTTTCTTTCTTTTTTCTTTTCTTTCATTATTTTCTTTCTTTCTTTTTTCTTTCTTTCTTTTTATTCTTTCTTGTTACAAGAACTGTTTATTCGATTGTCATCAACCCGGTAATGTAATATTTCGTAATGATATAAGCACAACAAATTGGTAACACGTATCATCAGGGATTCAAATCCAATAACCTTGTATAGAAATCACACTCCGTAAATGTTGCTATTAAGAACAAGAATACTTCTACTAAAAAGAGACTGATTGAATTTTACAAATATTAATTAAACGAAAATCAATTTTGACTGAATGCTCTTGTACATTTTTATTTTCAGCTTTTTTCAATTTTTTTTTCTTTTCTTGTGTGAGTGTTTTGTTAGGAAATAAATCGGATTCTATCTATAACACCAACATATAAAAAAGGGGTTCGTTTGTTTGACGGCACATCAAACTGTTGTGGGGTTTTTAACGGTCAAAAATAAGATAAACGACTGGTAACAATGGATACAAATGTATTGAACAAAAAGGAGTAGAAATCACAGAAAAGAAAGTGGAGATTGCGTCCGACCAATACAGTTACGAGCTGATTCGCATTTGCTTCGTGTCAAACCACAATTATTCCTGCTACTTATAGTAGTCGTCGGCGCATTCCATTTATCTACATAGGTTATAACACCTATAACACAAACCCTTCCGGGTCATCTAATGCCGAAACAAGTCATTTCGATAAAACTTTCTATGTATATATATATACCAACCACTCCACACGAGCAAGATGTGACACAAGGTCAATTTTTAATCGGAGTTTAACAGGTTTAGAATTCAGAGTTGTCCTTTTCCTAGACCGGTTTCCTAACCAAGGTTAAAGAGTCCAGTCTGCTCTGCTATTTATATTGTTGGAGAGCATGTGGATGCATACCTTTCCCAAGAGTATTAGCGCTATGTGAAATGTAGACAGCCTCATCTAGGATTTGAACTCGGGTCGATGGGTCCATTTCTCACGACTCTAGCCATTACACTACGCACCTCCATAAAACTTTCTATGTAAGATTCAATTTTGAGTATAAAAACACGGAACATGTAAATTATATGCTACAAAAAGATATTCTATTGATTATTGAAACTAGCAAATATATGCACCCTCCGGGTGCAAGTATTTAAGTTTTAATGTAATAAAATATTGTATTAAATTAGAAAGGCTAATGAAACTAAATAAGAATACAGATAAAAAGATTTGAAACAGAGGGAGTATAATAAAAGATTTGAAACAGAGGGAGTATAATAAAAAATGGAACAATTGAAACTTACTCTTCCATCACTCTCGTCTTTCATTGTTATTTTTTCTAATTTAAGTATTTAGTTAAAAGAGGAAGTAAAGAATAAAATGACAGTTATTTAATCTTGTTAATGGATTTCATTTAAGATTCATTGAAGAGATTTTTGCTAATATTCATTAAAATAAAACCAAATAGTTAGAAATCAATAATACCAAGCACATATTTATTAAATTCGATTTTTTAATATTAATATGCAAATTAGCCTTCCCGTTCACACTGTAAACCGCTATTTTGTTGTATATAAAATATAATTGCATGTTGTCAGTATGGAGACATAGTTAACAGTATTAATAATGTTAGACAATTTTATTAATAATTGAGGTTTAGATAAAAATAAAATCATGGGAATGTGATGTCAATAACTAAGAGATTTGTGACTGAGTAGGAATATAGTTTCGGTTACAGACAGAAAAACACACAATCTCCATTATAATAAGATATAATTATTTATTAATTCTTTTTTTTTTTAAGAAAAGAATTACATCACCTTTTGTAATTAATTCAATTCATTATTTGTCTAATGTTATTTTATTTTTATTTTAGATACTATTGGATTTTAGGTACTATACGTATGATTAGATTTTTTTGTTTTACGGCATATCAACCTTTTTGGGGTTATTTAATGCCAAATAAAGTCATCGTCAGATATGCTAGGGTCAACTGAAAAGTTAAGAGGCTGACCATGATACTCTCATAGAACGTGGGTAAATGAGGTTTATTTTTTCAACATAGTCTTCCTTGCGGTCCACAAACTTCTTCCATCAGTGTCGCAGTGCTTGGATGCCATTTGTAAATTAAACTGCATCTAGTTGTGAGGTTGCAATTCTTGAGCTTTGGGGAGTGCCATTACTCCTAGGTCCACTCTGACCCGGAGTGGGAGTACATTTCAGGGTGCTATCTATGGGTTGAATAGATAACAAATGAGTTAAAAATCTGTTTTTAAAAACTGAATATACAACAAGAATGAATAAAACAAAACAAAAATGTCTTCAGCATAAAATAACCCAAGAAGGTTTGACATGCCATAAAGTCCAACCAACCAATCCATTTGTTGTACAATTTTAAAATTTATTCAAATTTCTAAATTAAAAAAAAATTTATTCAAATTTCTAAATTTAAAAAAAAATTATTCAAATTTCTAAATTTAAAAAAAAATTATTCAAATTTCTAAATTTAAAAAAAAATTATTCAAATTTCTAAATTTAAAAAAATTTATTCAAATTTCTAAATTTAAAAAAAATTTATTCAAATTTCTAAAATTATAAATATAAAAGCATTTATTCGGGAAAGGCATATAAAATCGATGACATGGCCAGAAATTTTCTATCGATGGAATTTGAAAACTATCCAGGATATTAATGATTATTGATTATTGATTATTGATTTAATGATTCTTACCCCTCTTGGTCCTTGATATGACATGGGCCCTATTCTAAAACAAAGCAACCTTTTCAACAAGATCTAACCAAACATAACCGAATACCACCATAAAACCGCTACTGAAATCCAGGGTTAGACTTTTATTTCTAGGTTCACAACTATTTATTGGAAAGGATCCTTCTGATCCAGCTAATAGCGTGTGTACCAGCAAGGTTGCGGGTCTAAAAGAAAGAGATTCATTTTGGGTGCCAGGAAGGAGCCTTTTTTTGCACAGGGCCAGAAGGTTCTTCCTGTCCACAACCTCAGGGGAGATTGTTACTTTTTGTGTTTTTTACCTCTTTCATTTAATTCAATTCTGTTTCATTTTATTTGGTTTTATTTATTTTTATTATGTTTTATCTTATTTAATGTCGAAATAAGTCATTTTGATAAAAGTTTCTATGTTTCAATTTCTTAATATCTTCAAATTGGTATAAATAATTTTCATTAACTTCATTTAGTTTGGTTTGTTTGAGTCATTTAATGCCAAACAAGTCATTTTGATAAAACTTTCTATGTTTCAATTTCTTAATATCTTTAAAATTGGTATAAATAATTTTCATTAAGTTCATTTGGTTTGGATTGGTTGTTTAATGGTAAAATCAGTGACATGGCCAGCAATTTTCTATCAATGGCATTTGAAAATTATTCAGGGGATCAATGATTATTGATTATTGATTACTGAGTTAAGGATTGTTACCTCGCTTGGTCCTTGATCCGAGGTATGTCAGAAAAGTTCCAGGACTGGTGTCACAAAAAATTATTTCAAATACAAACTACAAACTACAAGTTATCCCCTTCAAAGTAATCCCCCTGGAGTCTAATGCACTTTCCCACCCTTCTCTGTCACGCTTGCATACACTCCTGGGAGTATTCTTCCGTGATTCTCCATAGCTCTGTCGTCACTGCCTTTTTGATGTTGTGCAAATCCTCAAAACGGCTTCCCTTGAGCTTGGAGAAGAGGAAAAAATCACATGGAGCCAGTTCGGGCGAGTAGGGGTGGGGTTGCTCCAGAACAGTGATGTTCTTCTGGGCCAGGAACTCTCGATACTCAGGACAGAGCGGGCAGGTGCGTTGTCATGGTGAAGCACCTACGAGTTGTCCTGCCACATCTCTCATCTCTCACCTCTTATCTTTTTGTAGAAATGGTGGTTGATCATCTGGCCCTGTGGCAAGAACTCGCAGTGGACGATGCTCCTCGCATCGAAGAATACGATCAACCTGGAACTTTTCGGACATACCTCGTATGACATGGGCCCCAATCTATGAATAACTTAGTTGTCCATCGTAGTATAATATCAAATCTAGTTTCCAAGATCCATTACTACTGAATTGCGAGTTCGATCCTCACTGGATGCCCTATTCAAATTGGTATAAAGGATTTTAATTAACTTCTTTTGATTTGGTTTGGTTTGGTTTAGTTTGTTTGTTTGTTTGTTTGTTTTACAGCATATCAACCCTTTTCGGGTAATTTAATGCCAAAACAGGTCATTTTGATAAAATTTATATGTTTCACGTTCTTAATATCTTCAAATTGGTATAAATAATTTTCGTTAACTTCATTTTGTTTAGTTTGTGTTATGAAAGTATCTGTTATATCCTGAAATATAGGATATACAAAATTATAATAAAAACAGGGAATATGTTAACAATAACAATACTTGTTTTATTTATTCTCACTGACAGGGAAATACAGTGGGATGGTTTTGGATTCAGTTCGGCATGATGTAGGATACGCGTGTGTCACGTACCGGGTTCGGTTCTTGTCTCTTGTCAGTATTTTGTCCTCCTCCTTTTTGGAGAGTTTCCGGTTCGAATCGTTAGGGTGAGATAACTCTCCCTAACAGTTTGTTTAATGATATAATAGCCCATTTCATAGGTCATTTAATACCTAAAACTGGTTTGGTTTGGTTTAGTTTGGTTTTATGACATATCAACTCTTTCGGGTAATTTAATGCCGAAACGAGTCATTTTGATAAAAAAATTCTCTGTTTCAATCAGAACTTGAGACAAAAAATTGGCACTCAAGTTTCCTTTATTGGTTTAATTTGTGTCGATGTATTTCGTGAATGTATTTCATATCCGATTCACAAAATTCTCTCAAGAAGGACAAAATGGCATCCATGACAGTATTCTCAAATAGATCCCTCATATTATTTGCGTTGAAATATCAACCAAGAGGTAAAGGAACCGGTCTGATGAAAAGTCAGTCGGTTTTCCCTCCTGACTAGAAGTACTTGCTGGGTCTAGCCACACTGAAGAGACGTGAAACGTCGAAACACAGCTGTCTGCATTTCACATGGCGCTAATACCCTTGGGAAAGATATGAATCTAACTATTCTCCCCTGCAGGTGTAGGCAAATAGCAGGGTAGACTGGGCTCTTTAACCTTGCACGGGCAACCGGTCTAGAAGAAGGAAAACTCTGAATTCAAACCTTGAGAAAAGTATGAATCTAACTATTCTCCTTACAGCTATGGTAAATAGTAGGGCAGACTGGGCTCTTTAACCTTGGTATGGCAACCGGTCTAGAAGAAAACTGAATTCAAAACACTTGAGAAGGTATGCATCCAACTATTCTCCTCCAGCTATGGGTAAATAGTAGGCAGACTGGCTCTTTAACTTGGTATGCAACCGGTCTAGAAGGAAAACTGAATTCAAAACCCTGAGAAAAGGTATGAATCCAACTATTCTCCCTCCAGCTATGGTAAATAGTAGGGCAGACTGGCTTTTAACTTGGTATGGCAACCGGTCTAGAAAGAAAACTGAATTAAAACTTGAGAAAAGTATGCATCCAACTATTCTCCTTCAGCTATGGGTAAATAGTAGGGCAGACTGGGCTTTAACCTTGGCATGTCAACCGGTCTAGAAGAAAACTGAATTCAAAACACTTGAGAAAAGTATGCATCCAACTATTCTCCTCCAGCTATGGGTAAATAGTAGGGCAGACTGGGCTCTTTAACCTTGGCATGTCAACCGGTCTAGAAAGAAAACTGAATTCAAAACACTTGAGAAAAGTATGCATCCAACTATTCTCCTTCCAGCTATGGGTAAATAGTAGGGCAGACTGGGCTCTTTAACCTTGGCATGTCAACCGGTCTAGAAGAAAACTGAATTCAAAACCCTTGAGAAAAGTATGCATCCAACTATTCTCCTTCCAGCTATGGGTAAATAGTAGGGCAGACTGGGCTCTTTAACCTTGGCATGGCAACCGGTCTAGAAGAAAACTGAATTCAAAACACTTGAGAAAAGTATGCATCCAACTATTCTCCTTCCAGCTATGGGTAAATAGTAGGGCAGACTGGGCTCTTTAACCTTGGCATGTCAACCGGTCTAGAAAGGAAAACTGAATTCAAAACCCTTGAGAAAAGTATGCATCCAACTATTCTCCTTCCAGCTATGGGTAAATAGTAGGGCAGACTGGGCTCTTTAACCTTGGCATGGTCAACCGGTCTAGAAGAAAACTGAATTCAAAACCTTGAGAAAAGTATGCATCCAACTATTCTCCTCCAGCTATGGGTAAATAGTAGGGCAGACTGGGCTCTTTAACCTTGGCATGCAACCGGTCTAGAAGAAAACTGAATTCAAAACCCTTGAGAAAAGTATGCATCCAACTATTCTCCTTCCAGCTATGGGTAAATAGTAGGGCAGACTGGGCTCTTTAACCTTGGTATGGCAACCGGTCTAGAAGAAAACTGAATTCAAAACCCTTGAGAAAAGTATGCATCCAACTATTTCTCCTCCAGCTATGGGTAAATAGTAGGGCAGACTGGGCTCTTTAACCTTGGTATGGCAACCGGTCTAGAAAGAAAACTGAATTCAAAACCCTTGAGAAAAGTATGCATCCAACTATTCTCCTTCCAGCTATTGGTAAATAGTAGGGCAGACTGGGCTCTTTAACCTTGGTATGGCAACCGGCTAGAAGGAAAACTGAATTCAAAACCCTTGAGAAAAGTATGCATCCAACTATTCTCCCTCCAGCTATGGGTAAATAGTAGGGCAGACTGGCTCTTTAACCTTGGTATGGCAACCGGTCTAGAAGGAAAACTGAATTCAAAACCCTTGAGAAAAGTATGCATCCAACTATTCTCCCTCCAGCTATGGGTAAATAGTAGGGCAGACTGGGCTCTTTAACCTTGGCATGTCAACCGGTCTAGAAAGAAAACTGAATTCAAAACACTTGAGAAGTATGCATCTCCCTTCCAGCTATTAAATAGTAGGACAGACTGGGTTCTTTAACCTTGGATAGGCAACCAGTTTAGGAGAAGGAAAACTCTGAATTCAAACCTGTTAAACCCCGCTTGAGAAATTGATTATGTGTCGCATTTTACTTTAACGGAGGGGTTGGTAAATATGTATGCATATAACTTTATTTCTTCGAAGAGTTTTAATCATATTACCCGGTTCTCGCTATGTTGAACCAGAGGGGAATTAAAAACCGCGCTCTATGCACTGACAAAATAAAGTTTCAATCTATTTTCAAAACTTCTATGATCGGTCGGTCACCTGACTGAGATATCCAATCACAGCCAAGTTCTCAAATGATTACGGGATCATTACCAGTCAATTTGTTGGATTATTTTTGGTATATATGTATTTACCAACCCCTCCGCACGAGCAGGATGTGACACAAGGTCGATTTCTTAAGCGGAGTTCAACAGGTTTGAATTCAGAGTTTTCCTTCTCCTAGACCGGTTGCCTAACCAAGGTTAAAGAGCCCAGTCTGCCCTACTATTTACCCATAGCTGGAGGGAGAGTAGAATTCATACCTTTCCCCAAGGTATTAGCGCTAAGTGAAATGCAATTACCACGTCCAGGATTTGAACTCGGGGCGACAAGTCCATTTCCCATGACTTTAACCATTACACCACGCGCTTCCCTATTTTTTTCTATTTTTAGTATATAAGCCGTGCTACAATACACCACTTAAATTTATAGACTAAGCGAGGTCACATGGTTTAAACCTCAGCCAATCAACAGCCCGAATGCGTGGCTGGTTGACTACTTAATCACCGATACTGAGAGACGTCCATTTGTAATCATTGACGAAGGACTTGCAAGAGTGAGGAGCACCAAGGAACAACTAAAGGATCCTTTACCAACGATCGCGCTCGGCTTAACACAACGCTCTTGCTTGAAGCCTAAAGGATGGCCACCTAAATCGTAACACAATTATCCTCATATGATCCAGCGGTTTCAAGAATCTTTTAAATCTTTTTAAAACTACCTACACTACATATCTTTTTTTTTTTAAATACCGCCAATCTATTATTTGATATTATTAGTTGAAAAATACAAGTCGTGTTACTTTGTTATTTATGTCTATTTTCATTCTAGATCAAGTTCGTACTATCATTACTAGTATAGTTCCCAAGATTATTTATGCTCAAGCAGAGCCTGTGGATATACCACAGAATGATAATTTAGATATACCACAGTATGATAATTCAATTATTACGACGTTTGATATGTTTACTTGAGAGCTATTGCAAAATTTTTCAATACGTTATAAAAAATATAATAATCTCTCTCTCTCTCTCTCTCTCTCTCTCTCTCTCTCTCTCTCTCTCTCTCTCTCTCTCACACACACACACACACACACACACTCACTTACTCACACACTCTTTTTTTCTTTCTTTTCGTCTTTTCATTATGATCGATTGAAACGTATTAGCGTTATCGCTTCCGCGCACTTAAACCTTATCAATTTGTGCCGTTCAGTTTGTTATCCAATATTTGTCTCATCCTCTTATCTTTCTTATATTTTTATTGATACTATTTCGACTGTTTCGCATATAATTTATCCCCACTGCAGAGGGGTAAAAACTCCACACTCACAAACACACATACAACCACAAAACGATAAAACAATTTGAAAAAAAAATGTACAAAAAATGCCAATGTTTAGATTGTTTAACATATCTTATACTGCCCTGTCGACGAGGCTTAGAATATGCTGATTGTATCGCCCCTGAAGAGAGGAAAGACACCCCCCCCCCAAAAAAAAGTGTTTGCTGGCTATAACAATAAACTGAATCTGAAGATGAAGTTCCAGTACTGAAGATCTGGCGAGAGGGAAGTACTCTTTCATTTTCATTACTCCCAGATCCACTATGACACGGATTGGTAATACCTGTTAGGGTCTCATCTATAGGCCAAATAGATATGTTTAAAAATCCCTTGGATGAGGAAGAGAAAAACTACCCTAATCCATAAAGACCTCCAAAAAGTAACTATAGACCGATAACGTGTCTACCTCGATGTGGAAAGTTCTAACCGCATAGATAAGAAAAGAAAGAAGTTACTATTTTCGGAAGAACAACGGGAATGCTGCAAGGAACAAGAGGGATAAATTACCTACTAATATATAGATAATTTATTCCTCGTTTTCTTTAGTGCATTTATTTTGTTCAGGGCAGTATTGTGCTGAACTACTATATATAGATCAGCACATTCCCAAGGAGGTTAAAAGAAGACAAATTTAGCTATAGCATGGATTGATTACTGGAAGGTCTATGATATGGCCCCGCAAACTTGGATAACTGAATGTCAAAAATGTACAAAATATTCATAAACTTCATCATGAAAGCCATGGAAAACTGGAAAGTGTAAATAACAACGTGAGGCCAAATCCTAACGGAGGTGAAAATCCAAAGAGGCATCTTCCGGGAGACCCCCTCTCACCACTGCTTCTTTTTTTACCAACACCCTACTAAGGACACCCACTCCCTTATTAGAGGAAGTGACCGGCTTGCTTTCGATCACAAGAAATCAGAAGACAGTCGGCGATCCTATACACTAGCTGAGGGAAAGGGGGCAACCAAATGGCCCACAATTTTATTTTTTGTTTTATATTTTCAGTTTCTTGGGGATTTCTGTTTCTTGATTCATCCCAACCCCTCCATCGCCCTCAAATCACTCGAAGCACAAAACCTAGTGCTTGATCATAATCATTCATTCGATAATGGGGAAATTAAGTAGAATAAAATCACAGAGCGAGAGAGGTATTTTGGTGTAAGTAGGCTGAGCAAGGAGAGGAATGCAAGAGTTTATTTTTGTATGGATCGGTCAGTGAGTGAACCTAGCTAAATAGACTCATGAAGTAGTATGACCAGTTTTGTCACCCTTCCCCCCAAAAAAAAACCTGCGGTTATATGCCGAGTTGTGACACACTTGCTGTATCTCTCTTTTAAAAATGAATAAAGTTTTTGGAGTGAGTGCACGAGTGTGCTCATTTCAAATATTCCCTCTTACCACTCCTTCTTGTCTTAGCAATCACGCGTTTCAATTACATATTTGGGAAATGTACTGGGGGCTACAAATTTACAAAATCACAGGAAAAATAAACCACCATATATACATGGATGACATAAAAAATATTGGCCATAAATGAAAATGAACAAGAAACACAATTCACAAACCTATATAACATTAGACCGCCCTCGGTGGCGGCAGATTCTCCGTAGAGGATTGCTTATGTCAGAAGTCACCCTGACGCAACACCATGAAGCTAAGAGTTCCAGAAGAAAGCAGCGGCAACAAAGCATTGGCACATCAACATCTTCAGGGACAGCCTTCAAATGCAAAATCTGTGGTCGAGAATGTTTTTCAAACATCGGACTTCACAGTCACAGGAGGCGCTGTAACTTCAGGGGCACATAAAAACTTTATTATAGTCTTCCGAGACTGAAATGCCAATAACATTAGAATGTGTGGCAATAATTTTTAAAAATGGTTCCCCAATACTGTTTATAAATGTTACTAAAATAAAGAGACGTGCATTTGGGTGCTTCAAAAATGTGTTTTTCACTGTCAGCTACAGTCAAAATGAATGTAATTCTATATTTTCCACACCTATTGTTAATAATGGACTGATCCATTAGTCGCTACATCGAATTCAAATGTTACTAAAATAAAGAGACGTGCATTTGGAGCTACGGAGTCAAAATGAATGTATTTTATATTTTCCACACCTATTGTTAATAATGAACTGACCCATTCGCCCCTTCATCGAATTCATCCCTAATTCTTTTGTTGAATTCACCAGATTCATCAGATTCTTTTAAATGGTTCAGTTTTTGATCAATGTTGAAAGCCAGATTCATTTTGGGTGATCCCTGTTTTGCATTTTCATAAGGTAATATCCCCAAAGCAATATCAATATACGCATAAAAAAGGGCATGAACTGCTATAGACAAATAAACGATTATATGGAAATATGATCTATGTGATGAGATAAAGAGATAATTCTTCCAAGCTGTAGCCATGTCAGTCCTACTGTGTAGCAGCACCACTCGGACTCTAACGAAATGTTTTGAGAAAAACTAGATGGGAATTATACAAGGATGCTGCGTATTGTCTTGAACAAATATTGGAAGCAGCACCCCACAAAAAAGCAACTGCACGGACACTTTCCTTTTCTTCCACTAACCATCCTAGTAAGACTAACAAGACATACTGTTTGAAGCAAAGTGAACTTATAAGTGACGTTCTTCTGCTGACACACCAGTGTAGGCCGACTAACCAAAACCTACATCAATCAGCTTTGTGCGGATTCTGGATGCTGCGCGGAAGAACTGCCAAGAGAGATGACCGATAGGGACAAGCAATGAGAGAGTGTCATAGGAACACACATATAAACATTATCTCTCTATCTATCTGTCTATCTATCTATCCCAGACTATTCACATCTATCTATCTATCTATCTATCTATCTATCAGTATACTAGTATCTATCTATCTATCTCTCAGTATGTTAGTACCTATCTATCTATCTATCTATCTATCAGTATACTAGTATCTATCTATCTCTCAGTATGATAGTACCTATCTATCTGTTTATCTATCTATCTCTCAGTATACTAGTATCATCTATCTCTCAGTACGTTAATATCTATCTATCTATCTATCTATCTATCTATCAGTATACTAGTATCTATCTATCCATCTATCTATCTAAAAGTGTATTGCATTATTTTTCAAATGAAGGGAACTTCCATGGCAGATGAACTGTCTAACAATTTAAATAAGCAAAATACAAATCTCACTTACACGTACCTTTTAATTGCATATGTGGATCTAGAATACCTGAAATTAATTAATATTTACTAATTAATTAAACGTGTGATGTGCCTGTGTACGTATGCACTTGCAAATGTATGCATTTTTACATGCATACACACCCATGACTTTGCTAGAGGCGTGTATATTGAAGTCAAACTGAAAATTGCTTATATGCTTATAATGTATTTGTTGCATAATATATTAAATATCTATGCGCTTATGAGGGTATATGTGTGTGTATGTATGTGTATATTCATGTGTGCATATGTGTGTATGTTTATATGTGAGTGATATATATATATATATATATATATATATTATATGTGTGTGTGTGTGTGTGTGTGTGTGTGTGTGAGTGTGTATTTCTGTGGGCATACGTGTGTACATTTATATGCGTGTGTGCTTGTATATATATATATATATATATATATATGTGTGTGTGTGTGTGTGTGTGTATGTGTGTGTGTGTGTGTGTGTGTGTGTGTTTATAGGATATATTTTGTGTGTGTACGTTAATGTGAATGTACTTATATACATGTCTGTGGGATGTATATTTATCTGTGCATATCTGTATACGTTTATATGTGTTTGCGTGTGTATATCTATATGTGTGTTTGTATCGGTATATTTATGTGCACGTATGTGTATGTTTGTATGTGTCTGTGCTTATATATATATATATATATATATATATATATATATATATATATATATATATATATATATATTTGTGTGTGTCTGTGTCTGTGTATTTGTGTGTGATTGTGCGTATGTGTGTGTATGTGCTTTGTATGTCTTTAGAAATTATGATAGCGGACTTGTTTGATTTTAACTAGGTGCGATCTATATAATTTATTCCTCAAATCTATTATTATTATTATTATTATTATTATTATATTATTATTATTATTATTATTATTATTATTATTCGTCTTTGGGTTCAATCAATTTTTAGAAAATCAATTTTCAAAAGGGTGTTTAATAATTATTTACTTACAGAGGGATATATAATCTTTTTTCCCCCAATACCAGCGCAATTATAACGTATGCTCACGCACCCCAAATAATACAAACCAATTCCTAATTAATATCGAGAATATTATATATATATATATATATATATATATATATATATATATATATTATACAATTATATATATATAAATATATTTATGCGTATAATATATATATATATATATATATATATATATATATATATATAAGCATCTATATGAATTTTATCATTGGCACATATTGTAATATATAATACGTATTTGTTGATACGATCCACTTATATCATAAATTCTTTCGATACATAAATTTTATATATAAGCGTCAATATAAATATTATCACAAGCACCTATTGTACTATATCATTATCAGGTCACGCTGATAGCGTCGGTTCCCATGACACTCTCTCATCTCCAGTCCCTATCGATCATCGCTCGTGGCAGTTCTTCTGCGCAGCATCCAGAATCCGCACAAAGCTGATTGATGTATGTTAGTCGGCCTACACTGGTGTTTCAGCAGGAAAACATCACTTATGAGTTCGTCTTTGCTTCAACAGCAGTGTCCAGCATGTCTTGTTGGTTCCTACTAGGATGGTTTGTGTAAGAGAGGGCAAGTATCCGTACGGCTGCTTTTTTTGTCGGTTGTTGCTTCTAAGATTTGTTCAACACGGCACGCAGCATCATCGGCTAGTTTCCCTCTAGCTTGTTCTCAAAGCGTTCCGTTAGAGCCCAAGTAATGCAGCCATACAGTAGCACTGACAGTGTGGAAGAATTCTCGCTTTATCCTCCCAGAGAGATCAGATTTCAATGTAATCAATATCTATCTATAATTAGTCTGTATGCATTTTCTATACATACATTGACATCGATTTCTGTAGATAAGATATTACTACCGAGATATGTCAACTTACTTCATAGGTTTACTATCCAAAGTGTAGATATATTCATCTTGTTTGAATCACAGGAACTAAGTTTTATCTGCGTTCACATACAAGCTAATGCCCCATTGTCGCCTTGTCTAGTTTATGCAGCAGTAATACGGCTTGCACAGATGTATTTTCAAGAAGCGCTAGATCATCTGTATTGTCTGTATCTGTAATAGCTTATTCAAGATGTCGCCTGCTAGTTGCGTTTTGGCGTGAAGCCGTTTTCTTTCTTCGTTTCTTTCATTATTTCTTATGATGTTTGCAGTACGCAGTCTTGGTATATCATCTATATATTAATACTCGTGTTCCTTAATTGTACTGCCATTACCAACTTGCAACACCCTCAGATTAAAAAAAATGAGACCGTCCAAAATTAAATGCAAAAATCTAAATCCTGATTATCTGGCGTTGCTTATCCGCCGAATTCTTATTTCATATGAATATTGTCACCTCAGGCAAATAATGGACCTTTCCGTTTTTATTATAAAGAAAGAAAAGGGAAAAAAAGGACATGCCACACAAAAAATTGAATAAGAAAGAAAGAAAGAAAGAAAGAAAGAAAGAAAGAATGAAAGAAGAATGAATGAAAGAAAGACGAGGAAAGATAGAGAGAGTGCATGAGTGCACGGAAGCAATAACGCTAATCTGTTTCAATCGAACATAATGAAAAGCTGAAAAGATGGAAAGGAAGAAAAACGAATGAGAGAGAGAGAGAGAGAGAGAGAGAGAGAGAGAGAGAGAGAGAGAGAGAGAGAGAGAGATAGAGTTAAATCAAGATTATCATACTTTTTTTACAATTCAAGTAGCTCTTAAATAAATATATACATCGTTGTAATGATTAAATTATCATACTGAGGTATATTCACAGGTCCTGCTAGTAAATATAAATGGTGCTAATGTATCTTCTTTTTTTTGGGGGGGGGGCTCCAGCAATCATGTCAAATCTGTTATACCATCAGGCAAACGAACCATTCCTTTTATGTCTTCGTAAAGCATTATTATAGCGGTAACAGTTTCTTCGGGGAGACTATATTTGTTCCATATTTTCTCAATGTATGGAGTCAAATGCCTTGGAGAAATCTGCTATCGATAGTGTTGCCTCGAGATTTTTTTGAAATTACTCCTTCTACGATTCGACGAAGAGTCATGATCTGAGAAGTTGTGAATCGATTTTATTATTTTGGAAGATTTTTAAAATAATAAGAGGACACAGACTGTTATAGCTCGAAGGTGATAATTTTTATTGGACGAATACGAGGAAAGTCTACAAAAGAAAGAAAGAAAGAAAGAGAGAAAGAAAGAGAGAAAGAAAGAAAGAAAGTAGATAAATAAAGAAAGAAAGAAAGAAAAAAAGAAAGAAAGAAGTCTCGAATAAAAACAAGAAGGCATATACAGAAAAACTTGGATAATTATAATTACACGAATAAGAGGAACGTCAATGGAAGAAAGAATGAAAGAACAGAAGAAAAAACAAAGAGAAAGAAAGAAAGAAAGAAGAAAGAAAAAAAAAGAAGAAAAAAGAAAGAAAGAAAGAAAAAAGAAAGAAAAGAAGAAAGAAGAAGAAAGAAAGAAAGAAAAAAGAAGAAAAAGCAAAGAAAGAAAGAAAGAATGAAAGAACAAAGAAAAAAAAAGAAAAGAAGAAAGAAAGAAAGAAAGAAAGAAGAAAAAAAAAGAAGAAAAAGAAAGAAAAAGAAAAAACAAAAGAAAAAGAAAGAAAGAAACAAAAAAAAGAAAGAAGCAAAACAAAAGAAAGAAAAAAGAAAGAAAGAAAAAGAAAAGAAAGAAAAAAGAAAAGAAGAAAGAAGTCCCAAATAATATTAAGAGAAAATATGGATCGTGACTATTATGATTAGACTAATTCGTGGAACGTTAATAAAAGAAAGAAAGAAAGAAAGAAAGAAAGAAAGAAAGAAAGAAAGAAAGAAAGAAAGAAAGAAAGAAAAAGGAAAACAAAAAGAAACAAAGAAATTGGTCCTAAATGATAAGAGAACATTATTATTATTAAACCGGAATAGTGATGATAATTTTGATTTGACGAATACGAAGAAAGTGTACAAAATAAAGAAAGAAAGAAAGAAAGAAAGATAAAAAGAAAGAAAGAAAGAAAGAAGTCCCAAATAATATTAAGAGGACGCAGACTTGAATCGTGATAACTGTGACTAGACAAATATGAAGAATGTCTACAAAAGAAAGAAAAAAAGAAAAAGAAAGAAAAAAAAGAAAGAAAGAAAAAGAAAAGAAAGAAAAAAGGAAAGGAAGAAAAAAAAAAAAAGAAAGAAAGAAAGTAAAAGAAAAAAGAAAAAAGAAAAAGAAAGAAAGAAAGAAGAAAAGAAAAGGAAGGAAGAAAGGAAAAAAAAAAAAAAAGAAAGAAAGAAGAAAGAAAAAGAAAGAAAGAGAAAGAAAAAAAAGAAAGAAAGAAGAAAGAAAGAAGGAAAGAAAAAGAAAGAAAGAAAAAGGAAGGAAGAAAAAAAAACAAAGAAAAAAGAAAGAAAGAAAGAAAGAAAGAAAGTAGAAGAAAGAAAGAGAAAGAAAAAGAACGAAAGAAGACCCAAATAAGAATAAAAAGGCCACAGACATCCAAACTTGATAACAATGATTAGACGAATACGAAGAACTACAAAAAAGGAAGGAAGGAAGGAATCCCAATAAGAAATGGGCACTGACAACCAATCGTGGATTGTGATAATTTTGATCAGACGAATACGTAGAACTTTGAAATAATAATAATAATAATAATAATAATAATAATAATAATAATAATAATAATAATAATAATAATAATAAGAAGAAGAAGAAGAAGAAGAAGAAGAAGAAGAAGAAGAAAGAAAGAAGAAAGAAAGAAAGAAAGAAAGAAAGATGGCTAACGATATATGGTGCAGGGGGTCGAAATCTGTGATAAGAATGGCAAGATGTGACTGTGTATCCTTTCACAAAGGATTTTAGCCTTTGAAAAAGGCAGCAAGAGAAAGAGAAGCATTCTTCTGACAGATAACTTTTGTTGTCCCACTGATGCCTCGGATAGGCAGTCAGATTGGCACCTTTCACCACGCTCTTGATTAATTAAATCCTCACCTTGATTAGTTGCCTTGGCGACCGCAGGCTGATAGGGAAAGATTAATTAAGATTATCGATAATCGTTTAGATTTTGATTTAAAAGAGGGCGATCGCTCAACGGTGTGAAAGAAAAAGTGCAAAGAAAGGTAGAAACACACACGGATGGATGGAAAGAAAAGAAAAGTAAAACAAAAAAGAAACAGACGAATATAAAAGATAGAAAAGAAATTGTTAGAATGATAACAGCAGCAACAAAAAAAAAGCGGGAAATGGCCATGAATGAGAAAATGAAAATAAAATGTGTAAAATTAAAGAAAAATCAGAATTTTTTTTTAATACGGAATATGGAGCACGATGAATATTCCTAAAATGACAACAGGACACGCCAGTTAAAATCATGAATATATATATATATATATATATATATATATATATATATATATATATATATATATATACTAATCTTATTAGTAAACACTTGCGGTAAGAAAAAAAACAGGCAAATAATTTGTTAGTAAAAATATACTACCAAACTTCACCTGGGGAAAAATGGAAAAAAAAGAAAAGACCATGAGGGTCACACCAACCGAAAATAATCGATTAACACTATAACACTTGGCCAAAAAAAAAATATATACATATAAAAAAATATATATAAGCCGCTAAGAATGTCTAAAGCTAAAATGTAAAAAGTGCTCGATACCTGAATAGAACAAATAATAAAGTTAAACCTAAAGAGTCGGATATACCTACTAATAGCTTCACTTAATAGCTCATCAGGGCAAGAATCTGACTCATTAGGTTTAGGGTAGACTGTCCTCATCCCGTTAAACTCTATCGGGTACAAGTGTTAAGATGTGCTAATTATTCAGAGAAAAAGGTCTCCTTGACCAATCATGCATATCAATTGTATCCGAAAATATGGAAATGAATCCGACAATACGTAGAGAATAGAAAAACAACGTATTCCGAAAAAAGAATTGACTTTCGTCTTCGCATGTACCAATTACGTCTTTACTTTCGTCTTCGCGTGTACCAATTACGTCCTTACTTTCTAAGTGAACGCTTGGCAAAATACAGTTATGAAACTTTTCTCTAAATACTTTTCTTAACTCCCGTCACTTTAAAAACATCCATCATTATTCATGCAATATTTTTTTCTATTATTTTGTATTGTCCTGGTGAAAGTTTAACATAAACCGAAACGTTTAAACGTCAACTCTACCATCAAAAATAAATTCATAGCTTCATGTAAATTATTTATTTACTGGAATTTTTACGTAATCTGTACAGATAATATTTATATAGATAATGTTTTATTAGAGACGGAAGAAATTCAAGACAATTTGGATAAATCAAATTTTGTTACCGTGTGAACCAAACAGGAACGAAGATACAAAAATAGAGAAAAAAAAGTGTGCATGTATGGATATGTTTGTTATAGGAGGAAATCATTGACACCAACTCATTAAAGTGTCCTTAGATTATTCTGTGCTCTTCCAATATGTGATCTACCGAAGGTTTGTGATCTACCGAAGGTTTGTGATCTACTATTGATCTACTATTCATGGCATGTGATCTACTAGGGAAAAAGAAGACACGGTTAGGGTTTGGGTTAGGGGTAGGGTTTAGGGTTAGTTTAATAAGTTAAATTAGTTTAGGGTTAGTTTAATAAGTTTAATTAGTTTAAAATAATGGGTAGATCACATTTTGGTGCTCTTCCAATATGTGATCTACCGAAGGTTTGTGATCTACTATTGATCTGCTATTCATGGAATGTGATCTACTAAGAAAAAAGAAGGCAGGGTTAGGGTTTGGGTTAGGGATAGGGTTTAGGGTTAGTTTAATTGGAAAATAATGGGTAGTTAATGGGTAGATCACATATTGAAAGGTAAACAACTCGGTAGATCACATATTGGAAGAACACCGATTATTCTTTGTTCTTGTTTGTTTGTTTGTTTGTTTTTGTTGTTTTTGTTGTTTTTTATTATTTGTTTGTTTTTCAGGTTTCTATACAGATGACCAAAAGTGACATTTTAACTGTGTTAGATGGCGCGAAGAGTTGAGCCGGTTATTTCCTATAATTCCAACCCAAAAAAGGGGGAACCACTCTGAATTAATTGTATCTGCTAATTAATCTAACCATTATTTCCCCATTAAACTAACCATAAGCCCTAAACCTAACCCTAAACCCTAACCATAACCCCGTCTTCTTTTTTCCTAGTAGATCAATAAATAAATAAATAATTTATAAAATTCATTCAGAGTGGTTCCCCTTTTTTAGGTTGGAGTTATAGGAAATAACCGTCGAGCCCTTGTGCGACTGTTGCGTGTCGGACTAATAAACCCAAGTCTTCTTTAGCGTTGTCGAGTCAAAAAATAGTAACTTTTGTGTCTTCTTCCTGAAGAACTAGCTATGTTTAACTCTGACAACTAATTACATCGCCTCCTGGCGGTTGTTGAAAAATCATCCCGCATGCTATTTTAACAAACCGCAACGAAACTCTAATCCACCCGAAAGTATACGGATGTAAGACTGATTCAAAGTTATATACTTTGAATACAAAACTCCAACGAAGGTTAACAGACAAAACATTTAATATAATACAGCACATGGATAATGACGAGATACAAAGTACATAGGTAAAAGGGTACATAAACAAAGAGTACATAAATAAAGATGAAGACACATTCATGAATGGTACAAGATAACATATAAAAGTACAGACATGAGACTAGGGATAGTCCATGCTGTGTGAAGAACTTACAGTAATGTAAGTGGGGCCAAAAGCCCCAACGAGAAGGAGTAGACCGTATCTACTCCATGTGGCTCGTAGTTACTGGAACAGGAAAAGAGACCGAAAGGGTTTGAACCCGGCGCTTAAAACTATAGCCCCCTAGCGGGCACCAGCAAACTAAACCGGGCAGACAACTCTCCCAGGCAAATACGAAACTAACGCTACACGGACAACAATCAACCAGCGACTTCCAAGAATTCCGGATCACCAGAACTCCATGTTATCGGAATAAATAAGTAAAAAGTAAAGTTATCGGATTTGCCTATGGTCTGTATCAGCAGGACAGCAAGGGAGTATATCCCCCTTTCGCTAAGTTTGTTTTTGCTGAGGTGGGGTGCCATGCCTACCGTCGGCTCCCCACTTTGCCGCACAATCAGATTATCTAATCTGTGCTACTCATGCGCTGAGTTGGCGGGGATCGGTATCAAACCGATTTGTCAAGTCGAATGCTCTATCGACTAAGCCAAACTGGACCCTCGGAATAAATAGACTTTTTTTTATTGTTAATAACAATGTGTAGATTGCAATAATTGATATGATCGATTGATTTTAACAGCACTAGCAAATATATGCACCCTCCGGGTGCAAGTATTTAAGTTTTAATATAATGAAATATGTTAAATTAGAAAGGCTAATGAAACTGAATAAGAATGCAGATAAAAAGATCTGCAACAGAGGGGTATGATTGAAAAATAGAACAACTTTGAAACTAACTCTTCCATCATGTTCCATTACTCCCGTCTTTCTTTGGTAAATTTTCCTAATTCAACTATTTAGTTAGAATAGGAAGTAAAAAATAATATTACAGTTATTTCTTCTTGTTAATGGATTTCTTTTAAGATTTATATTCGAGATTTTTGCTCATATTCAATAAGATAAAACCAAACAATTAGAAATCAATAATACTAAGCATATATTTATTAAAATCAAATTTTTAAGATCAATATGCAAATTAGCCTCCCCGTTCACACAGTAAACCGCTATTTTGTTGTATATATAAATATAATTGCATGTTACCAGTATGTAGACATGGTCAACACTATTAATAATGTAAAACAATTTTATTAATAATTGAGGTTTAAATAAAAATGCAGTCATGGAGAATGTGATGTTAATAACTAAGGGAATTGTGATTTGAGTTGTAATATAGTTTCGGTTACAGACAGAAAAACACACAATCTCCATTATAATAAGATGTCAAGGGTTATTTTATGTAGGGGATACAGTCAGCTTATTCTAAGCCCTGCCAATAGGGGGATAATGTGTTTGATCCTCACTGGTATGACACTAAACTCCAGTGATGGTGAGGCTCTAGTTCTGGAGTCAAGGAGTGTGTAGTACTCCCAGGTCCACTCTGGTCCCTGTTATGGTCCATCTATGAGTCAAATACATATTCTTAAAAATTATTCATATTCGATAGGACTATGTACAAAAAAAAGCTCTTAAGAAACAATTACATAAAAAGGATAAATATGAACGCGATTCCCTAACCTCTCTACAGAAACCAACCCTAGACAGGTTGAATTGCCGTTAAAATTAATCAATTAAAAAAATCTTAAGAAACAACTACACAAAAAGGTAAATGTAAATGTGCATAGAACACGATTCCCTAACCTCTAAGTATAAAATAACCCTAGACGGTTTGCAAATTTCAATTTTTAAAAGAAATTGATATATACTCAAGTATCTACGGTACTTTTATTTCAAAAGAATTGCTTAAATTTTAAGCCATTATTGTCGCATTTTTTTATCGTCAGATATTGAACACGATTCCCTAACCTCTATGTATAAAATAACCATAGTCGTTTTTTAAATTTTCGAAAAGTTTTGTGATTAAAAACCCTTAACGTATACTCAAATATCTACGACACTTTTTTTTTCAAAAGAATTGTTTCAATTTTCAGCCAACATTGTCGCATTTTTTTTAAATCGTCAGATACTGAAGACGATTCCCTAACCTCTATGTATAAAATAACTGTAGACTTTTTTTAAATTTTCGAATAATTTTATGTTTAAAAATCCCTACGATACTTGTTTTTCAATAGAATTTCTTGATTTTTAAGCCAACATTGTCTCATTTTTTTTATCGTTAGATACTGAACATGATTCTCTGTTTGAATTAACCATAGACTCTTTTTTTTTTAAATTTTCGAGTAATTTAATGTTTAAAAAATCCTTGACGTAAACTCATGTATCTACGGTACATTTTATTTTCTGTAAAATTGCTTGAATTTTAAGCCAAGATTGTCGCATTTTTTTAATCGTCAGATAGTGTCAACTTTTTTTTCTTATCTCTTCTTTTCTTTTCTTCTTTTTTTATAATGTGGTAGAGTGAACCGTAGTTTATACGGAAGTCGAAAAAAATCTTTTTATAAACCAAAAAATCGCTGTAATTTTTAAAGCCCAAATTTCTTGCGGCATAAGGACAGGAAATATGAGCGTATTTGATTGATTACACAGAGAGATGTTTATCGTTTTCATTCAAGTAATTAAATTGATGACACCCACTGCCAGCAATGTCAGCCTAGGTGGACTGGGGAAGAAAAAAAAACGGAAAAATTTTTTTTTTCAAGCAGATTAAGACATCAAATAATTAAAGAAAATCTCATGAAAAAAATTCTTTTTTTTCTTTTTCTTTTTCTTTTTTTTTTTTTTTTTTTTTTTCTTTCTTTTTTTTTTTTTTTTTTTTTAATCAAAGATGGCAACTCACTCATGCTATTGATGTTATCATTATTCTAATGGACTCGGCTTGATGTGTCTTTTCCCTTACAAACATACCCCACACACACACCCCAAATTCAGAATTCTCCCAAAATAGTTCACTCTTCGACATTGACCTACTGTCAACGGCTTTAGATATCTTAAACAACAATTTTCCTTTGTTTTTTCCCACCTTTCTTCTTTTTTTTCCTTTTGTTCCGTCAGTATTAGACAGCGTGCTGATATCGCTATTGATAGTATAAACACACTGCTGAAGAAGCAAGAACGAACTCATAAGTGACGCTCTCCATTCTAATGGACTCGGCTTGATGTGTCTTTTCTCTTACAAAACATACCCGTCACACACACACACTTCAAATTCAGAAATCTCCCCAAATAGTTCACTCTTCGATATTGACCTTTGTCTTTTCTTTCTTTTTTTTTTCTTTGTTCATTTTTGTGTTAGAGTTTTTTTGAGACAGACTGCTGATAAATGTTTATATCGTTATTGAAAAAGAATTAGAATGGAGAACGTACTTATGAGTTCGTCCGTGCTTCTCCAGCAGTGTGTTATATTTGCTTCTATCAATAGTGATATAAACATTTTTCAGCAGTCTGTCTCATACTGACAAAAAAAAAAAAAAAAAGAAAGAAAAAAGAAAAAAAAAGGATTCTGAATTTGGAGGAGAGTATGTTTGTAAGGAAAAGACACATCAAGCCGAATCCATTAGAATGGAGAGCGTCACTTATGAGTTGACATCAGAATTCTCTTCCTTTTTTTTCTTTGTTTTTTTTTTTTTTGTTTTGTTTTTTTTTTTGCTGATGATTTATATCGACATTCATAGTACTAAGTATAACACACTGCTAAAGAAGAAGCAAAGACGAACTCATAAGTGACGTTCTCCGTTCTATAATAGACTCGGCTTGGTATGTCTTTTACCTTACAAACATACACCCCCCATAAATTCAAAAGTCTGCCAAAATAATTAATTCTTCGTACACGAGTAAGACCATTTCCTGTTCTTTCTTTTCTTTTCTTTTTTTTTTTCTTCGTTTTTTTTTCTTTTTTCAGCACCCGATGACTCTTCAGTCTACTGAGATTACTACATAGTAAACATACTTGAGTGCCAGTAGCATTTGACTCTGTATCCTTGTGTTTTCTCAGATGACTCACTAGACCAGTCCTGGAGAGACATGCTCTTCCACATAAACTACATGCTGTAACTTCTCCGCTTGAGACGTTGCTGGAGTGAAATTCACTCTTTCCAACAACCCGCTTCAATTTTTGGTGTTTAATTCGGTCGGACTCAAAGTCTTTCACAGACCGGTAGATGGTGGCTCTCCAGCTAGGTCTTTTAAAAGCTAGCTTCTCCACATGGCAGCATTCTTCATAGTGTCCTCGAGGCAGTCCTTGAACCTTAATTTGGGTTTGCACTGATTACGTTTTCCGGTTGAGATTTCCCTGTAAAATAGTTGTTTTAGGATTTGACAATCATTCATGCGAACTAGAGACCAGACCAACGAAGACGAGATCCAAGGATCAAACTCTCAATACTAGGCAGGTGACATCATTCAAGCATTGCATACATATATACACACATACAAAATGTATCTATCTCCTCTAGCCATTTTCTGGATGCAGGATGATTACGTCTGCAAAGCGCCTTAGGCTACAAACATTATTAACATTGAATTTTACTGGACAGAAGCAACTGTTTGGGAACAGTCTGTTCGCGCAAGAGTTAAGAATTTTCTTGAAAAAAAAACAAAAAAACATTCATAATAGTTTGAGAAGTTGTTTTATTATTTTATGTTTTGTATATTTTAGATTTCAAGAAAATTCTTAACTCTTGCTCGAACAGACTGTTCCCAAACAGTTGCTTCTGTCCCAGTAAAATTCAATGTTAATAAATGTTGTAGCCTAAAGCGCTTTGCAGACCGTAATTATGCCTGCAATCCAGAAAATGGCTAGAGGAAGATAGATACATTTTGTATGTGTGTATATATATGTAATGCAATGCTTGATGATTCACCTGCCTAGTATTGAGAGTTTGATCCTTGGACTCGTCTTCGTTGTCTGGTCATTAGTTCGCATGAATGATTGTCAAAATCCTAAAAACAACGTATTTTTACAGGGAAATCTCACCGGAAAAGTAATCAGTGCAAACCCAATTAAAGGTTCAGAGGACTGCCTCGAGGACACATGAAGGAATGCTGGCCATGTGGAGAAAGCTAGCTTTTAAAAGACCTAGCTGGAGAAGCCACCATCTACCGGTCTGTGAAAAGACTTTAGTCCGACCGAATAAACAACCAAAAAATTGAAAGCTGGGTTGTTGGAAAGAGTGAAGTTTCAAACTCCAGCAACGTCTCAGCGGAGAAGTACAGCATGTATGTTAATGTGGAGAGCATGTCCTCTCCAGGACCTCTAGTGAGTCATTGAGAAAACACAATGGATACAGATCGAAATGCTACTGGCACTCAAGTAATGTTTACTATGTAGTAAATCTCATAGACGAAGAGCATCGGGTGCTGAAAAAAAAAAAAAAAACGAAAAAAAAAAAAAGGAAAAGAAAAGAAAAGAACCAGGAAATGGTCTGTACTCGTGTACAAGAATTAAATTATTTTGGCAGACTTTGAATTTATGGGGGGGGGGTGTATGTTTGTAAGGTAAAAGAGAATACCAAACCGAGTCTATTTAGAATGGAGAACGTCACTTATGAGTTCGTCCCTTGCTTCTTTCAGCAGTGTGTTATACTTAGTATACTATGAATGTCGATTATAAGATCATGCAAAGCAAAAACAAAACAAAAAAAAAAACAAGAAGAAGAAAAAAAGGGAAAAGAGAATTCTGATGTCAACTCCAATAAGTGACGCTCTCCATTTCTAATGGGAAAATTCCGGGCCCCCTTTGGAAAAAAAAATGTGTCTTTGTCCTTAACAAACATACTCTTCCCCCAAAAATATTCAGAATCCTTTTTTTTCTTTTTTCTTTTCTTTTTTTTTTTTTTTTTTGTCAGTAAATGAGACAGACTGCTGAAAAATTGTTTATATCACTATTGATAAGAAAGCAAATATAACACAAACTGCGGAGAAGCACGGACGAAACTCAATAGTAGACGTTCTCCATTTCTAATTCTTTTTCAAATAACGATATAAACCATTTTATCAGCAGTCTGTCTAATTAACTCTAACACAAAATGAACAAAGAAAAAAAATAGAAAAGAAAGACCGCCAAAGGTCAATATCGAAGAAGTGAACTATTTGAGATTCTGAATTTGAAGTGTGTGTGTGGGACGGGTTAATGTTTGTAAGAGAAAAGACATCATCAGCGAGTCCATAGAATGGAGAGCGTACTTATGAGTTCGTTCTTGCTCTTCAGCAGTGTGGTATACTATCAAAGCGATATCAGCACGCTGTTAATACTGACGGAACAAAAGGAAAAAATAGAGAAAGGTGGGAAAAACAAGGAAATTGATGTGTTTAAGAATATCTAAACCGTTGACAGTAGGTCAATGTCGAAGAGTGGAACTATTTTGGAGAATTCTGAATTTGGGGTGTGTGTGTGGGGTATGTTTGTAAGGGAAAAGAACACCATCAAGCCGATCCATTAGAAATAGTAAACATCAAATAGCATGAGTGAGTTGCCCATCTTTGATTAAAAAAAAAAAAAAAAAAAAGAAAAGAAAAAAGAAAAAAAAAAAGAAAAAGAAAAAGAAAAGAAAAAAAGAATTTTTTTCATGAGATTTTTCTTTAATTATTTGATGTCTTAATCTGCTTGAAAAAAAAAATTTTTTTTCCGTTTTTTTTTCTTCCCAGTCCACCTAGGCTGACATGCTGGCAGTGGGTGTCATCAATTTTAATTACTTGAATGAAACGATAAACATCTCTCTGTGTAATCAATCAAATACGCTCATATTTCCCTGTCCCTTAATGCCGCAAGAAATTTGGCTTTAAAAATTACAGGCGATTTTTGGTTATAAAAAGAATTTTTTTCGACTTCCGTAATAAACTACGGTTCACTCTACGACAATTATAAAAAAAGAAGAAAAGAAAGAAGAGATAAAAAAAAAGTTGACCACTATCTGACGATTAAAAAATGCGACAATCTTGGCTTAAAATTCAAGCAATTTTACAGAAAATAAAAATGTACCGTAGATACATGATTTACGTCAAGGATTTTTTAAACATTAAATACTCCGAAAATTTAAAAAAAAAAAGTCTATGGTTATTCAAACAGAGAATCATGTTCAGTAATCTAACGATAAAAAAATGAGACAATGTTGGCTTAAAAATCAAGAAAATTCTAATTTGAAAAACAAGTATCGTAGGATTTTAAAACATAAAAATTAATTCGAAAATTTAAAAAAAGTCTACATTTATTTTATACTAGAGGTTAGGAAATCGTCTTCCAGTATCTGACGATTTAAAAAAATGCGACATGTTGGCTGAAAATTGAACAATTCTTTGAAAAAAAAAGTGTCGTAATATTTGAGTATACGTTAAGGGTTTTTTAATCACAAAACTTTTCGAAAAATGTAAAAAAACGACTATGGTTATTTTATACATAGAGGTTAGGGAATCGTGTTCCAATATCTGACGATAAAAATGCGACAATAATGCTTAAAAATTTAAGCAATTCTTTTGAAATAAAAGTACCGGTAGATACTTGAGTATATAATCAATTTCTTTAAAAATTGATTGCAAACCGAGTCTAGGGTTATTTATACTTAGAGGTTAGGGGAATCGTGTTCTATGCACATTACATTTACCTTTTTGTGTAGTTGTTTCTTAAGATTTTTTTAATTGATAATTTTAACGGCAATCAACCTGTCTAGGGTTGGTTTCTGTAGAGAGGTTAGGGAATCGCGTTCATATTTATCCTTTTTTATGTAATTGTTTCTTAGAGTTTTTTTTGTACATAGTCCTATCGAATATGAATAATTTTTAAGAATATGTATTGACTCATAGATGGAAACATAACAGGGACCAGAGTGGACCTGGGAGTCTACACACTCCTTGACTCCAGAACTAGAGCCTCACCATCACTGGAGTTTAGTGTCATTACCAGTGAGGATCAAACACCATTAATCCCGATATTGCAAGGGCTTAAGAAAAGCTGACTGTATCCCCTACATAAAATAACCCTTGACATCTTATATAATGGAGATTGTGTGTTTTTCTGTCTGTAACCGAAACTATATTACAACTCAAATCACAATTCCCTTAGTTATTAACATCACATTCTCCATGACTGCATTTTTATTTAACCTCAATTATTATAAAATTGTTTTACATTATTAATAGTGTTGGACCAGTTCTACATACTGGTAACATGCAATTATATTTATATATACAACAAAATAGCGGTTTACTGTGTGAACGGGGAGGCTAAATTTGCATATTGATCTTAAAAATTTGAATTAATTAAATATAATGCTTAGTATTATTGATTTCTAAATTGTTTGGTTTTATCTTATTGAATATGAGCAAAAATCTCGAATATAAATCTTAAAAGAAATCCATTAACAAGAAGAAATACTGTAATATTATTTTTACTTCCTATTCTAACTAAATAGTTGAATTAGGAAAATTTACCAAAGAAAAGACGGGAGTAATGGACATGATGGAAGAGTTAGTTTCAAAGTTGTTCTATTTTTCAATCATACCCCTCTGTTGCAGAATCTTTTATCTGCATTCTTAATTCAGTTTCATTAGCCTTTCTAAATTAAACATATTTCATTATATTAAACTTAAATACTTGCACCCGGAGGGGTGCATAATTTGCTAGTGCTGTTAATCAATCGATCAATATCAATTATTGCAATCTACACATTGTTACAATAAAAAAAAGTCTATTTATTCCGAGGGTCCCGTTTGGCTTAGTCGATAGGCATTCGACTTGACAAATCGGTTTGAATACCGGATCCCCGCCAACTCAGCGCATGAGTAGGCACAGATTAGATAATCTGATTGTGCGGCAAAAGTGGGGAGCCGACGGTAAGGCAATGGCAACCCCACCTCAGCAAAAACAAACTTAGCGAAAGGGGGATAATACTTCCCTTGCTGTCCTGCTGATACAGACCATAGGCAAATCCGATAACTTTACCTTTTTAACTTATTTAATTCCGATAACCATGGAGTTCTGGTGATCCGGAATTCTTGAAGTCGCTGGTTGATTGTTGTCCGTGTACGTTAGTTTCCGTATTTGCTGGGAGAGTTGTCTGCCTCGGTTTAGTTTGCGTGCCCGCTTAGGGGCTATAGTTTTTAAAGCGCCGGGTCAAAACCCTTCGGTCTCTTCCTGTTCCAGTAACTACGAAGCCACAATGGAGTAGATACGGACCCCCCCCCCCCCCCCCCCCCCCCCCCCCACTCCTTCCGTTGGGGGCTTTTGCCACCACTTATCATTACTGTAATTCTTCACACAGCATGGACTATCCCTAGTCTCATGTCTGTACTTTTATATGTTATCTGTACCGATTCAATGAATGTGTCTTCATGATTTATTTATGTACTCTTTGTTTATGTAGCCCTTTTAGCCTATGTACTTTGATCTCGTCATTATCCATGTGCTGTATTATATTAATGTTTTGTCTGTTAACCTTCGTTGGAGTTTGTAATTCAAGTATATAGACTTTGATCAGTCTACATCCGTATACTTTCGGGTGGGATTAGAGTTTCGTTTGGGTTTGTTAAATACAAGCGGATGATTTTTCACAACCCGCAGGAGGCGATGTAATTAGTTGTCAGTTAAAAAGCTATTCTTCAGGAAGAAAGACACAAAAAGTTATAATTTTTTGACTCCGACAACCGCTAAAGAAGACTTGTTTATTAGTCCGACACGCAACAAGTCGCACAAGGGCTCGACGTTTATTTCCTATAACTCAAACCTAAAAAAAGGGGAACCACTCTTGATGAATTTTATAAATATTTATTTATTTTATTGAATCTAGCTAGGAAAAAAGAAGACGGGGTTATGGTTAGGGTTAAGGTTAGGTTTAGGACTTATGGTAGTTTAATGGGAAATAATGGTTAATTAATATGCAGATACATTAATTCAGAGTGGTTCCCTTTTTTGGGTTGAATTATAGGAAATAACCGGCTCAACCTTCGTCGCATCTAACACAGTTAAAAATGTCACTTTTGGTCATCTGTATAGAAACCCTGATAAAAACGAGCAACAAATAATAAACAACAAAAAACAACAAAAACAAACAAACAAAACATACAAGAACAAAGAATAATCGGTGTTCTTCCAATATGTGATCTACCGATTGTTTACCTTTCAATATGTATCTACCCAATTAACTAACCCATTATTTTTCATTAACATAACCCTAAACCCTAGATCCCTAACCCAAACGCCTAACCCTGCTTCTTTTTTTCTTAGTAGATACATCCATGATAGCAGATAATAGTAGACACAAACCTTCGGTAGACACATATTGGAAGACACCAAAAAATGTGATCTAAGAATCCCATTATTTTAAACTAATTAAACTTATTAAACTAACCTAAAAGCTAATTTAACTTATAAAACTAAACCCTAAACCTAAGAGACGACAATGTCCACTAACCCAAACCCTAACCGGTGTCTTCTTTTTCCCTAGTAGATCACATGCCATGAAAGTAAAAGGAAAATCCAAAAAAAATTAAGTAAAGATCCCAACCAGGAAAAAAAAACCTTTTTTCCGGGGTGTAAAGAATCCACAAAACCCTTTCGTAGATCACATAATTTGGGAAAAGAAAAGCGCAACAGAGATAATCTAAGGACACTTTAATTGATTGGTGTCCAGATGATTTCCTCCGTATAACAAACATTATCCATACATGCACACGTTTTTTCTCTATTTTTTGTATCTTCCGTTCCTGTTTGGTTCCACACGGTAACAAAATTTGAATTTTCCAAATTGTCTTGAATTCTTCCGTCTCCTAATAAAACATTATCTAATAAAAATTAATGCTGTACAGATTACGGTAAAAAATTCCAGTAAATAAATAATTTACATGAAGCTATGAATTTAATTTTTGATGTAAGAGTTGACGTTTAAACGTTTCGTTTATGTTAAACTTTCAACCAGGAACAAACAAAATAATAGAAAAAAATTATTGCATGAATAATGATGGGATGTTTTTAAAGTGACGGGAGTTAAGAAAAAGTATTTAGGAGTTTCATAACTGTTTTTGCCAAGCGTTCACCTAGAAAGTAAGGACGTAATTGGTACGCGAAGACGCAAGTAAAGAGCGTAATGGTAATGCCGAAGACGAAAAGTCAAATTCTTTTTTCGGAAATACGTTGTTTTTCTATCTCCTACGTATTGTCCGGATTCATTTCCATATTTTCGGATGCAATTGATATGCATGATTGGTCAAGGAGGACCTTTTTCTCTGAATAAGTTAGCACATCTTAAACACTTGTACCCGATAGAGTTTAACGGGATGAAGGACAGTCTACCCTAAACTAGATGAAGTCAGATTCTAGCCCTGATGAGCTATTAAGTGAAGCTATTAGTAGGTATATCGACTCTTTAGGTTTAACTTTATTATTTGTTCTATTCAGGTATCGAGCACTTTTTTACGATTTTAGCCGGATATGGGGTTGGTTAACATTCTACGGCTATATATATTTTTTTATATGTAGTATTTTTTCTTTTGGCCAGCTGCGGGTGTGTGTGTTAATAGTGTTAATTCGATTATTTTCGGTTGGTGTGACCCTTCATGGTCTTTTTTTTTTTTTTCCATTTTCCCAAGGTTGAAGTTTGGTAGTATATTTTTACTAAACAATTATTGCCTGTTTTTTTCTTAACCGCAAGTGTTTTACTAATAAGATTAAGTAATTATATATATATATTATATATATATATATATATTATATAATATATATATTTCATGATTTTTAACTGGTCGTGTCCTGTTGTCATTTTAGGAATATCATCGTGCTCCATATTCCGTATTAAAAAAATTTCTGTTTTCTTAATTTAGACATTTATTTTTTTTTATGTGGCGCATGAACCCTTTTTTTTTGGTTCTGCTAGTTAATCATTCTCAATTTTACTTATATGGCTATGCTTATTATATTCCGTTTCGTTCTTTTTTGTTTTTACTTTGCTTGTATCTTTCCATCCATTCGCGTGGTGTTTCTAGCCTTCTTTGCACTTTTTCTTTTCACACAGTTGAAGGTCGATCGCTCCCTATTCTTAATCAAGAAATCTATAACGATTATCGATAATCCTATAATTAGATCTTCCCTATCACGCTGCGGTCGCCAAGGCAACTAATTCAGAAGCTGGGTGTGAGGAAAATTTAAATTAATGCAGAAGCGTGGTGAACTAGGTGCCACTGAACTGCCTATCGAAGGCGATCAAGTGGGACAACAAAAAGGTTATCTGTCAGAGAATGTCTATCTCTTGTCTCCTTGCTGCCTTTTTCCAAAGGGCTAAAATCCTGTTGTGAAAAAGGATACACAGTCACATCTTGCCATTCTTATCACAGTTCGACCCCTGCATTCATATATCGGTTAAGCCATCTTTCTTTCTTTCTTTTTTCTTTCTTTCTTTCTTTCTCTTCTTCGTTGCTTCTTCTTCTGCTCTTCTTCTTCTCTTATTTTATTTATTAATTATTATTATTAATTATTATTATTATTATTATTATTATTATTATTATTATTCAAAGTTTACGTTTCGTGCTGTCAAATTATCACAATCCCGATTGGTTGTGCAGTGCCCATTTCTTATTGATTCCTTCTTCCTTCCTTTTTTGTAGTTCTTCGGTATTCGTCTAATCATTGTTATCAAGTTTGGATGTCTGTGGCCTTTTTGTATTCTTATTTGTGGTCTTCTTTCGTTCTTTTTCTTTCTCTTTCTTTCTTCTACTTTCTTCTTTCTTTCTTTTATTTCTTTCTTTTTTCTTTGTTTTTTACCTTCCTTCCTTCCTTTTCTTTTTCTTTTCTTTCCTTCTTTCCTTCTTTCCTTCTTTCTTTCTTCTCTTATTTTTTCTTTGTAGCTTTCCGTTTCTTTCTTGCTTCTTTGCTTTTTTCATCCTTTCTTTTTTTTTCTTCCTTTCTTCCTTCTTTTTCCTTTCTTTCTTTTTCTTTCTTTTCTTTTCTTTTTTCTTTCTCTTTCTTTACTTTCTTTCTTTCTTTCTTTTGTTTTTTTCTTCCTTTCTTCCTTCCTTTTTCCTTTCTTTCTTTTTCTTTCTTCTTTTTCTTTCTTTTCTTTTTCTTTGTTTTTTTCTTTCTTTCTTTTGGTAGACATTCTTTCATATTTGTCTAGTCACAGTTATCACGATTCAAGTCGCGTCTCTAATATATTGGGACTTCTTTCTTCTTTCTTTCTTTTTATCTTTCTTTCTTTATTTCTTTCTTTATTTTGTACATCTCTTCGTAATTCGTCAAATCAAAAATATCATCACTATTACGGTTTAATAATTAATGTTCTCTTATCATTTTAGGACCAAAATTTCCTTTGTTCCTTTTTGTTTTCCTTTTTCTTTCTTTTCTTTCTTTCTTTCTTTCTTCTTTCTTTCTTTCTTTCTTTCTTTTATTACGTTCCATCGAATTAGTCTAATCATAATATCACGATCATATTTTTCTCCTTAATATTATTTGGGACTTCTTTTTTCTTTCTGTTCTTTCTTTATTTCTTTCTTTTTTCTTTCTTCTTTTTTTCTTCTTTTGTTTTTGCATTTCTTCTTTGTTTTGCTTTCTTTTTGTTTCTTTCTTTCTTTTTCTTGTTGTTTTCTTTTTCTTGCTTTTTTTCTTCTTTTTTTTTCTTTATTTCTTTCTTTCTTTCTTTCTTATCTTTTCTTGTTTTTTCTTCTGTTCTTTCATCTTTCTTTCTTTCTTTGCTTTTTATTCTTATAATTTTTTTCTTTCTTCTTTCTTTCTTTCTTCTTTTTTCTTTCTTTCTTTCTTTCTCTTTCTTGCTGTTTTTCTTCTTTTTTTTCTTCTTTGCTTTCTTTCTTTCTTTCTTTCTTTCTTTGTGTTCTTTTTCTTGCTGTTCTTATTCTTTCTTCACATTGTACCGTTCTCTATTCGTGTAATTATAATTATCGCGCAAGTTTCTGTATATGCCGTTCTTGGTTTTTTATTCGAGACTTCTTTCTTTCTTTTTTTTCTTCTTGTCTTCTTTATTTCTACTTCTTTCTTGTCTTTCTCTTCTTCTTTCTCCTCTTTCTTTCTTTCTCTTTTGTAGACTTCCTCGTATCGTCAATAAAAATTGTACAGACCTTCGAGCTATAACAGTCTGTGTCCGTCGCGTCACGAGGTGTTACATTTATTTTAAAGAGTTCATTTCCTAAGAAGATATCGATTGCAAGCGATTCTCGAGATGCAGGTGGACTCTCTGCGTCGAATGTAGAAGATAATTTAAAAAATCTCGGAGGCACACTTAGTCGGATAGCAGAAGTTTCCCAAGGCATTTGACTCGCATGACATTAGAGAAAATATGGAACAAATAGATAGGTTCCCCGAAGGTAACTTGTTAGCCGCGCTATATAATAAGTTGCTTACGAAGACAATAAGAAGGGGAAATTGGTTCGTTGCCTGATGGGTATAAACAGAAGTGTGACATGAATGCTGGAGCCCCCAAAAAGAGATCATTAGCACCATTGGTATTATTTACTAGCAGGTACCTGTGAATATAGCCTCAGTCATATAGATTAATCATTACAACGATGTATAATTTATTTAAGGCTAAAGCTTGAATTGTAGTATGGAGAGAATCTTGATTTAACTTCTATCTCTCTCTCTCCTCTCTGTCTCGTCTCTCGTCTCTCTCTCGTTCTCTCTCTGTCTCTCTCTCTCATTCGTTTTCTCTTTCCATCTTTCAGCGTTTCATTATGTTCGATTGAAACAGATTAGGTTATGTGCTTCCGTGCACTCAGCACTCTCCTCTATTCTTTCCTCGTCTTTCTGTTCATTCATGGTCTTGGTCTTGTCATTCTTTCTTTCTTTCTTTCTTTCTTCTTTCTTTCCTTTCTTATTCCATTTTTGTGTGGCAGTGTCGCTTTTTTCCCCTTTCTTCTGTTATAATAAAAACGGAAGGTCCGATTATTTGCCTGAGGTGACAATATTTCCATTATGAAAGATTCGGATAAGCAA
>CM042179.1:48110646-48113146 GCA_023376005.1 Doryteuthis pealeii
AATACTAAGCATATATTATTTAAAATCAAATTTTTAAGATCAATATGCAAATTAGGCCTCCCGTTTCACACAGAAACCGCTATTTTGTGTATATATAAATATAATTGCATGTTACCAGTATGTAGACATGGTCAACACTATTAATAATGGTAAAACAATTATATTAATAATTGAGGTTTAAATAAAAATGCAGTCATGGAGAATGTGATGTTAATAACTAAGGGAATTGTGATTTGAGTTGTAATATAGTTTCGGTTACAGACAGAAAAAACACACAATCTCCATTATAATAAGATGTCAAGGGTTATTTTATGTAGGGGATACAGTCAGCTTATTCTAAGCCCTGCCAATAGGGGATAATGTGTTTTTGATCCTCACTGGTATGACACTAAACTCCAGTGATGGTGAGGCTCTAGTTCTGGAGTCAAGGAGTGTGTAGTACTCCCAGGTCCACTCTGGTCCCTGTTATGGTCCATCTATGAGTCAAATACATATTCTTAAAAATTATTCATATTCGATAGGACTATGTACAAAAAAAAAGCTCTTAAGAAACCAATTACATAAAAAGGATAAATATGAACGCGATTCCCTAACCTCTCTACAGAAACCAACCCTAGACAGGTTGAATTGCCGTTAAAATTTATCAATTAAAAAAATCTTAAGAAACAACTACACAAAAAGGTAAATGTAAATGTGCATAGAACACGATTCCCTAACCTCTAAGTATAAAATAACCTAGACGGTTTGCAAATTTCAATTTTTAAAAAGAAATTGATATATACTCAAGTATCTACGGTACTTTTATTTCAAAAGAATTGCTTAAATTTTAAGCCATTATTGTCGCATTTTTTTATCGTCAGATATTGAACACGATTCCCTAACCTCTATGTATAAAATAACCATAGTCGTTTTTTAAATTTTCGAAAAGTTTTGTGATTAAAAACCCTTAACGTATACTCAAAATATCTACGACACTTTTTTTTTCAAAAGAATTGTTTCAATTTTCAGCCAACATTGTCGCATTTTTTTTAAATCGTCAGATACTGAAGACGATTCCCTAACCTCTATGTATAAAATAACTGTAGACTTTTTTTAAATTTTCGAATAATTTTATGTTTAAAAATCCCTACGATACTTGTTTTTTCAATAGAATTTCTTGATTTTTAAGCCAACATTGTCTCATTTTTTTTATCGTTAGATACTGAACATGATTCTCTGTTTGAATTAACCATAGACTCTTTTTTTTTTAAATTTTCGAGTAATTTAATGTTTAAAAAATCCTTGACGTAAAACTCATGTATCTACGGTACATTTTATTTCTGTAAAATTGCTTGAATTTTAAGCCAAGATTGTCGCATTTTTTTAATCGTCAGATAGTGTCAACTTTTTTTTCTTATCTCTTTTTTCTTTTCTTCTTTTTTTATAATGTGGTAGAGTGAACCGTAGTTTATACGGAAGTCGAAAAAAATCTTTTTATAAACCAAAAAATCGCTGTAATTTTTAAAGCCCAAATTTCTTGCGGCATAAGGACAGGAAATATGAGCGTATTTGATTGATTACACAGAGAGATGTTTATCGTTTTCATTCAAGTAATTAAATTGATGACACCCACTGCCAGCAATGTCAGCCTAGGTGGACTGGGGAAGAAAAAAAAAACGGAAAAAAATTTTTTTTTTCAAGCAGATTAAGACATCAAATAATTAAAGAAAATCTCATGAAAAAAATTCTTTTTTTTTTTTTTTCTTTTTCTTTTTTCTTTTTTTTCTTTCTTTTTTTTTTTTTTTTTTTTTAATCAAAGATGGCAACTCACTCATGCTATTGATGTTATCATTATTCTAATGGATCGGCTTGATGTGTCTTTTCCCTTACAAACATACCCCCACACACACACCCCAAATTCAGAATTCTCCCTAAAATAGTTCACTCTTCGACATTGACCTACTGTCAACGGCTTTAGATATCTTAACACACAATTTTCCTTTGTTTTTCCCACCTTTCTTCTTTTTTTTCCTTTTTGTTCCGTCAGTATTAGACAGCGTGCTGATATCGCTATTGATAGTATAACACACTGCTGAAGAAGCAAGAACGAACTCATAAGTGACGCTCTCCATTCTAATGGACTCGCTTGATGTGTCTTTTCTCTTACAAACATACCATAAGTGTGTGTGTGTGTCCACACACACACTTCAAATTCAGAAATCTCCCCAAATAGTTCACTCTTCGATATTGACCTTTGTCTTTTCTTTCTATTTTTTTTTTCTTGTTCATTTTTGTGTTAGAGTTTTTGAGACAGACTGCTGATAAATGTTTATATCGTTATTGAAAAAGAATTAGAATGGAGAACGTCACTTATGAGTTCGTCCGTGCTTCTCCAGCAGTGTGTTATATTTGCTTCTATCAATAGTGATATAAACATTTTTCAGCAGTCTGTCTCATACTGACAAAAAAAAAAAAAAAAAAGAAAAAAGAAAAAAAAAAAGGATTCTGAATTTGGAGGAGA
>CM042179.1:48115646-48130990 GCA_023376005.1 Doryteuthis pealeii
TAACGTCCCATTCATTTTTCCTTTCTATCTTGGTAAATACAGCTTTAAAATCTGTATTTTTGACACACCTTGTATTCTGAAAAAAAAAAAGTCCCATTAATTGTTCATTTCTATCTTAGTAAATACAACTTCAATCTCGATAGTTTTTGACACACCTTGTATATATATATATATTTACTAACCCCTCCACACAAGCAGGGTGCGATACAAAGTCTATCTTAAACGGAATTTAACAGGTATGAATTCAGAGTTTTCCTTCTCCTACATTGGTTACCTAGCCAATGTTAGAAAGTCCAATCTGACCTACTATTTACCCATAGCTGGGGGATAGTTGTTGGATGCATATTTTCCCAGGGGTATTAGCGCTATGTGAAATGCAAACAGCCTCATCCAGGATTTGAACTTGCGTCGACAAGTCCATTTCCTGCGACTCTTACCATTACACCACGCACCTCCATATAGAAATACTGTGCGTGCAAAAACTCTTACGAAATAATGTGCATGATTCCATAACCTTTATGCATAAAATAACCCTAGATGGTTGACATGCCGTTAAAATCAATCAATCAACCAACCAACCCATCAAATATTCCAGAACAAAATCAAACAAAATATTTTTTAAAGTCTTGTCATCTTTGTTTTGCGACAACGGACGGAGAGGATGCTTGTCTGTCTAAGGAAGCTTCGGACCATATGACCTTTAGGCACCACTTTTTGATCTCGATTAAGAAAGGACATGTTTTCATTTACACCGTCAATATCCGGTTATTTGTTAACAGACGATTTTTAGATTTTTAAAAAATTATAAAACTAACCCTTAACCCTAACCCCTAACCCTAACCCTAACCCCTGACCCTAACCCCTAACAAACAACCGGATATTGACGGTGTAAATGAAAAACATGTCCTTTCTTGATTAAGAAAGGACATGTTTTTCATTTACACCGCCAAAAAGAGATGCCTAAAGGTAACATGGTCCGAAGTTTCTTATAAAATCGCCGGAAGAAAACTGGTGAGTCAACCGGTCGAAATGTGATAACTGTGAGAAAGGATGCTTGTCTAAGTAATTGACCGAATAGTGACAGTTCTTTCACTGAAGAATTTCAGACCACACATCTTATAGCATGGGCCAGAACACATACTAGAATAGACAGAAGTGTTACATAATTTATGAGTAGCCTATGGATTTTGTAATTAGTGTAGTTAGAATTTAAATTGAAATTCGGAAGATTCAAATAACGGTGGTTAAGTGGAAAATTACTGCCAGCCGTTATAGTTATGATTGGCATGTGGTAACCTCTGCTTGGCCAACTGAAACATGCCAACAGAAGGCATGAGGCAGAAATTAGTTTTGAGTTAGCAGTTGACCTCAAAAAGTCAGTGTGGATGAACGCAGAGGTCCCTCGCTCAAGATGCCGGCTTCTCATCCGCGCGGTTCGAGAAAACTTTTCGGTTGGGGTTATTTTTAATAAAGGTTATAAAAAACAACAAAGTCTTGAGGGGGAGGGGAGGGAGAGAGATAAAGATAGGCGCATTGTGTAATGGTTATCGTCGTGGAAATAGACACAACAACACGAGTTCAAATCTTGAACATGGCTGGTAGCATTTCACATAACACAAATACACTTGGGAAAGGCATGCATACAATTATTCTCCTTTCAGCTATCGGTAAATTGTAGGGAGTGGGCTCTTTAACTTTAGTGGGGCAACCAGTCTAGGAGAGGGAACTGTTAATCTCTGTTCAAAGTCAGTCAGTTTTGTGCCAATTTATCGTAAACATGGACATCAACGTTGTCTAAGATGACGTAAAATCTGTATTTTACAAAATAATTTTACCCTTCCCTCCCTATTGAAAAAAAATTACCAAAAATCTGGGAATTTTCCAATTTTAATGAAGTTTTCAGTGTTGATTTATTAATAAATAAATTTTATAATGCATCAGTTATTTTATTTCAAAACCTTCTTTTTACAATTTTACGCCCCCAGCATAAGGGGGGTCAAAATTAAGTGACCTGAAAAAAATGAGAAAGTTTTGAAATAAAATAAATAATGCATTATAAAGATCATTCATTGATACATAAACACTGAAAATTTCATTAAAATCCGATAATTTCCTGATTTTTGGTAAATTATTTTCTGTAGGGGGGGCTAAAGTCATTTTGTCAAAAATGCATTTTAGGCTCAGTTTGCCAGTCCCTAGTTTACTCTTAACACTCTTCCTAAATTTTCACTCACGTTTATTGACCCTATAAGTTTTTAAAAATTAATAATTAAAGTAATTTTTTTTTAAATCTATATTAAAACATGACATAAATTGTATTTAATTTTTTTACAGCCAGGGAAACCATTTTAAGTCACCTAGTGTACGAATCTTGGCTGACTTCTTAAAACGGTCGGAAAATTAAAACGGAAAGTTTTTTGGTGGTCCCCAATAACATTTTGCGAATTGGGCTACAGTTTTAGGGGATAAGATAAATTAATGACAGAAAAAACTAAATCGCTACAAATTCGGTTTTGGTAATAGGGCATCTTTAACATTGAAACTTAAATCTCGTAAATAAGAAAAATATGTATCTTTTTTCTTTTCTTTTTTTCTAAATTGTTAGGTTATTTTCTAAAGAATTTTATATTAAAAGTTCCTATTGTCTATTTGTTTTTTTGGGGGGGTTTCAGGGATTTTTTTAAATTTATAAAATGTAAAATAAATACTTTTGTTTAGCGGATATCAAAATCGTATTTATTGATCAAAGAAATATTGTATAAAAAATATCTAGCTAAAATAATGATATAACATATTTCGTTTTTTTTTTTTTTAATTGAAAATAATGTTTGAATTACAAATTGTCGTCATTTTTATTAAAGGTGGGGGGGGGGGCGCTAAGCGATATAAAAAAAATCTGGGTTTTAGGTATTGTTGTTGTTGTTATTTTTGCTTCAGCGATAATAGGTTCAAATCTGTGACGCTAAAACTCAAACAAACAGTGTTTGAAGAAATTTATTATTCTATTTGTTTGAAAACATATTACGTACGAAACTCCATACGAAGAAATAGGGCACTCGTCAAGATGCGATAATTTTGTCAACAAAGATTAAGAAATGGCGCCATTTACTTAAATTTACTTTTAAATGCAAAAATTTAGGTTTTATGTCAGAGAAATTTGTTTTTTCTTTTTTATAACACATAAACTAGGAATTGTTCTTTATATTAAACGTAAAATAAAACATTGCAAAGAGAGAGAGAGAGAAAGAGAGAGAGATAAAGAAAGAGGGATAGTCAGATTATACATAACTCTGTATATTGACTAAGACAAGCGAAAAAGGTGTTGGGCTGATAGCTTGGCTGCTGGCTATATAGGCTACTCCCCTTCAGTTCCTGTCTGAAGGGGAGTGAGATGCCCTATAGGGAGTAAAAAAGGGGAGGATGTATAATATAAAGACAGAGAAGGGTCAAGATTTGACTTAATTGCAAATTACGACTAATTAAACCAATTAAAGTGGATTTTTCCAAACATTTAGTAGCCCTAAAACTAAGGAATAATTAAAGACAAATTTCGTGTGATCAAGGTCACCAACAAAAAAGCCTTAAGACATTTTAAGCTGAAAATCTCAGCTTTAGTATAATAATAGAAGATATACTTATTACCTTATATAATTTTAAATAATTTATTTTATTACATGATATCTGTTTTAAATTTAAGATATCACAAAGAAACCCTTCACTAGTTAACTAAGTTCATATTTTTATTTTGTTTCCAAGGGAATAAGTTCAAGGTAAACACTTTTATGGTAACAAGTTAAATATTGTAATATACCTATAATAATTATATTTATCTTTACATAAACCGTAATACCCTCTTAAAATTACGGTCAGTCTAGAGCTGTTAATATAAGCAAAAATAACACTTTGTCTTTTGTAATTTAAATATTTAATTTATAATATTTAATCTATTTGAAAATTAAAAATACTCATAAAATATAGTTTTCTAAAATTATTCATCAATCTTTCTAATATATAATTAAAGATAATCTTTTTATTTATTTACTTATCTATTTAATTAATTAATATATTTGATTTTATTTTACAACTGAAAAAAAGCTAAATAAATTCTTCTATTTGACCGTTTTTATTTTGAATTCAAGATAGTTACAATGTAGCAATATTCACCGGAAGTTAACCAGACAAGATTAGATATATACACATATAAAAATTCAAACCCATTCTCAACAGATATTACAAACGTAAGAGACAGATAATTATATTAACTTGATGCTTCAAAGGAGTCTAATAATAGATGAGAAAAACTTTCTATCAGAAAAAGTGTTTTAATACTTTAGAGAAGGGTCCATTGGAAAGGATTTTTCATTTATCCCCATCATTTCATTCATTTTTATTTCATCCATTCATTCATTTTACTATCAATTTTGAACTATATATATATATATATATATATATATATATATATATATATATATATATATATATAATATATATTGTTTTATGTATAGAGCTTCTAAAATTAATTTCCAATGCAGTACACACATTTTAAAATGCCTATAACACCTTTCTCATCAATTCTTCTCCTTCCAGCCTCCACATTAATATAAATTTTTTTTAAACAAACTGGAACACATCACCCTGATGATGGCACTTCAAAGTGCCGAAAGTACTCGGGACCTGAACTTTGGTGGACTTATCCACGAATTCCACCCAAATATTAAAACGTTGGCCAGAAAACTCGAAAAGATCAAAAATAAAATCGTTAAACAGGAGATGTGTCTTTTGTTTAATTCTACATATATAAATGAAAGAATGCTGCCCAAATACACACACACACACACACACACACACACACACACATATATATATATATATATATATTATTATTATTATTATTATTATTATTATTATTATAGTGTGTACAGAAATAACCTATTCGAGTTTGACCATAAGGATCTTCAGGGCTAAATCCTCTGAATTAATCAAGATATTGATTAATTACAGCTAACTGTAGGAGTTCATATTGTAGTTATGACCGTTATAACGTGATGTAATGGTTAAAGTTATGGGAAATGGACTCGTCGCCCCGAGTTCAAATCCTGGACGTGGTAATTGCATTTCACTTAGTGCTAATACCCTTGGGAAAGGTATGAATCCCACTCTCCCTCCAGCTATGGGTAAATGGTAGGCCAGACTGGGCTCTTTAACCTTGGTTAGGCAACCAGTCTAGGAGAAGGAAAACTCTGAATTCAAAGCTGTTGAACTCCGCTTAAGAAAGTGACCTTGTGTCACATCCTGCATGTGTATTATATATATATATATATATATATATATATATATATATATATATTGTAGAAAATTTGTCAATACTAGTTGGACCTGTGGATGTATCACAGTATGATAATTTAATCATTATGTTTGATATGTTTACTTAAGAGCTATTACTAAATAGTTCAATATGTAAAAAGTATAATAATCTTGATTTAACTCTTTTTTGTTCATTTTCCTACTTTTCATCTTTTCATTATGTTCGATTGAAACCGAATAGCGTTATCGCTTCCGGTCTCCCCCTCTCTCTTTTCTTTCTTTCTTTTTTCTTACTATATTTTTCTGTGTAACATGTCCTTTTTCTTCCTTTTCTTTCTTTATAATAAAAAAGGAATTGTACATTATTTAGCTGGTGTGACGACACTCATAAGAAATAAGAAATTCGGCGGATAAGCAACACCAGATAATCCGGATTTGCTTTTTTTTAATTTCCTCTTGGGCGATATGGACGGTCTCATTTTTAACCAGAGGGTGTTGCAAGATGATAGCAGTCGTACTTTTAAGGAACACGAGTATTAATATATAGATGAGTTTCACATTCCTCTCTCTCTCTCTCTCTCTCTCTCTCTCTCTCTATCTATCTATCTATCTATCTATCTTTTATTCCTATCTTCCAATGTGTGTATACATAAAATATTTATCCTCCTCCCCCTTTCCCCCCTCTCTCTCTCTCTCTCTCACACACACACACACACACACACACACACACATACATACACACACGCGCACGCGCGTCGCTGTGTGTGTGTGTGTGTGTCTGTTTGTCTAGTCTATTTAACATCGAATTGTCAATATCTGTCTCAAATTTACATCTCTCTCTCTCCTCTCTCTCTCTCTCTCTCTCTCTCTCTCTCTCTCTCTCTCTCTCTCTCTCTCTCTCTCTCTCTTGATTTATATCCTATCTCACCAACATATATATATATATATATATATGTTTATAAAGATACCCCCGTCTGTGTACTACACACGTGTGAATTAAGCCATGGTATTCAATTACATATTTACTCGATAAAATCAATCATTTTGTTTTCCTACAAAATTGACATATGTTTATTAATGTCAAATACATCTTATATTTCAATATCGCGAAAAACAAAGAGTAAAAAAAAAATGAAATAAAAAAAAGAATTCACAGACCAAAATATAGATATCATAATTACTAGTACAAAATAAAAAAAAACACCCTCCGGGCGATGTAAAAATAGATTTTTGAAACATATTGCTTGAGGGGTGGGAGTAAAAAATTCAAAGTCAGCGAGTTTGTACCCTAAGTAAGTAAAATCATCAAATTCATTAAAGGATTAAAAAATAAAACAATTTGAAATGTAAACTTTAAATATGTATTAAAATAAAACAAACTATATATAGATATATAATACCAGTCATGTATTTATTAAAACTTGTTTTAAAAAAAACAATGAGGACTGTCTAATGTTGCATGTTCAAATTTTGAGTGTATTTATTCTATGTTATGACAATTTTGGGTAATGTGACGTAAGAAGTGGCGTAGTTTTTGTTACAGACAAAAACCGGAAGCGAATCTTCATTATTAATAGCTTTACTGAGCTTAGCTTAGATGTTGGTTCGTTGGCTTGTAAATCCATTGGGTCATTTTATGCCGTAGATGTTTTGTTTTACTGTATTCAATTTTTTTTTATTTAAACTCATTTTTATTTAGTCCATAACAATGGGACCCTAACAGGTACAACCATTCTGTGTCAGAGTGGATCTGGGAGTAACCTCACCATCAAATAGAGTTAGGGCTTGACGTGACCAGCCGATTAATCGGAGGGGTACTCTCCGATCGTCTACCTTAAATGTAGTACAAGACCAGATTATGGCAATCCCCAACCCTTTTTATCATATATGTGCTAGAAGGCGGTGGCCGAGGGTATTAGCGTGCTGGGTATTACGTCAAACCCTATCTGATGGTTAGCTAAATGCCTGGGCGTTCTATTGTGGTATAATAGTTAGCAGACTAGTCTCGCAGATCCATTACTTTTAAATAGTGAGTTCGATCCTCGCTGAATGTCCCATACTTATTCTTGCATTATTATTATTGGACCCTTTCCTTCCACTAAGGACGATGGCGTAGTGTCCAAAAAAATTATCTGCATCTGCCCAAGTGACTCTGCAGACCAATTCTTGAGTGACAGTCTTTGGTGCACTGAATGCACACAAACTGTGATGCTTTCTGTGGCTGTTGGCTTTTCTTTCTTTTTCTGGCTCTCTTTTCTGTCGAGGCTACTCTCCTCTCTGCCTCACCCCACTCTGTGCCTTGCTTAACGTTGAGGCACCAGATCGCTCTAAAAAATAATTGATGGATAGACTATCAATTATGCACGGTTAGTTTAGAGAATATTATTTGTGAAGTAAAGAGGGAGCTGATGGTATGTATGGTGCTCCAACTCAGACGCAAAAACAATCTCCCTGGTCTAGTGCTAGTTAAAAAATATTGCATAATTGATGGGTATACTATCAATCATGTATGGTTAGTGTAGAGAATATCATTCGTGCAGTAAATAAGGAACTGATGGTATGTGTGGTGCTCCACCTCAGACGCAAAAATAATCTCCCTGGTCTAGTGCTAGTTAAAAAATATTGCATAATTGATGGGTATACTATCAATTATGCACGGTTAGTGTAGAGAATATTATTCTAATTCAAAATTAACCGGTTAGAGATTTGGATTGACGTCTCTTTACCTTATTTTGACCCCTCCGCTTCCTGTTTTGTGAGGCAATCGAGGGACAGTATAGTTAATCAAGTCAGTTTCTAGTTAGTCATCGACCGATGAAGAGTTAATTAGATTCTCACCACGCGAGGTCTAGTGATCCGGGTCTAGACTTGAATAAAGAGTTTTCTTTCTCCTTAATTGGTTGCTTTAACAAGATTAAAGAGCCCATCTGCCCTACTATTTACCCATGGCTGTGGGGTAATTGGATTCATACGTTTCTTAAGAGAATTAGCGCTATGTGAAATGCAAACATCCTATTTAGGCATTTGAACTCGTATCGCGAAATTTATTCGATAATAAACCGTTACTCCAGAATAAAACCTTGATAAACATTTGCGATAACAATTTAAATTTTGAGAAAGAATTTGAAAATTGGCGGGAAATACTGAATCCATTACTTTAAGTTTAAAGAATGGCGTAATAAATGCTTCAATGTGTAAAATAAATGTTTCAGTTGGCTAAAATTGTTTCAGTGTGTTATTAAATGTTTCAATGGGCTAATAAATGTTTCAATTGGCTAATAAATTTTTCAGTGGATTAATATTTTTCAGTGGGCCAATAATTGTATCAGTGGATTAATATTTTTTTCAGTATAAATGTTTCAATGGCCTATAATTGTTTCAGTGGTTATAAATAAATGATTAAGGGATCTAATATAGATCCCTTAATCATTTATAGTCTTACATACTTATTATTTAACATATACAATTAGTTACCATGTACAAATATGATGTATGTACATTATGTATCATCTGTCTGTTCTGTCTCTCTCTCTCTCTCTCTCTATATATATATATATATATATATATATATATATTATATATATATATATATATATATATATATATATATATAGGAAGAGGCACTATAGATATGGTGTTTGTTGCTAGACAACTCCAGGAAAAAGCCAGTGAACAACAAAAAGATCTCTACATGATTTTTGTTGATCTAGCAAAAGCATTTGACACTGTCAATAGAACCCTACTATGGGAAACTCTGAGAAAGTTTGGTTGTCCCCCTACCTTCATGGCTGTGCTCAGATCTTTCCATGATGGTTCAATGACCAGAATAACAAGTACAGGCTCAAAATCAGATTATTTCCTTGTAGGCACCGGAGTAAAGGCAGGGATGTGTTATTGCGCCCATTGCATTCAATCGGTTTGTGGTAGCAGTAATGAAAATTACCAAACAGAATGTAAACCCGGATGATGGTGTCCGCCTATCCTATCGATTAGACGGCAATCTTTTTAACCTACGAAGATTGAAATCCAAAACACTTGTCACTGTAAAGGCAATAGACAAACTGCAGTTTGCAGATGATATAGCTTTTATTAGCTCTTCCCCAGATGGACTACAGCGCATCATCAATGCTGTAGTTGAAGACTACTCTCGATCATATATTTTGTCGACATACTTTGCATTGTGTGACACCCAAGATAATCTCTTAATCAAATCGATTAATTCGATAAAAGTCCAGTTTAATTCAGCCGTCTTAAACGTCCAAATTAATGTTTCAACTTTAGGTACCCCCAAAGCTATAATTTCCTCAATATTTGGTTATTCCATATTTATTCTCAATGTTGGGTTATTCCATAATATTTTCCTCAATGTTGCCATCAATGTTCAGAAACAGAAGTCCTCAACATGTGTCAAACTCCGATTCTTGAATTCCTCATTAACCACCTGGCCTCTAACAGACAGCGGCTCAGTATCGAGATTAACAGGGCTGCAGAGCGGCAACGTCTTTGTCATCATGAACCACCAAATGCAGATGGGAATTTCCCCTGCAATGTGTGTGACCGCATCTGCAAATCCAGAATTGGACTAACTCGGCCACCAGAGAGTCCACAGCTGTTGAACGACATGGAGTAATGTCACCGTCGTCTGCAACAGACTTCTAAAAGGAAAGGAATCTATATATGTTCATATCTATCTGCCATTTATATATCATTCAATGCCTACCAGTATATACATACGTATGTATGTATGTATGTATGTATGTATGAGTGTGTCACAGTCTGCTAATTAGCCCATTTGGCCTAAATTGAGAAAATCGAAGAAATTTCACGAATTTTCGTAGTCTATGTTCTTACTCTGTTCTTCCTCTTCTTTTTTTTTTCTTCTTCTTTATACTCATTCAAATTAAAGCTTAATTCAACCTAACCCAGTTATAAACTAATCCTAACCCTGACCGTAAATACTTACGAAAAAAAAAAAGACAAATCGAAAAATATCACAATATTTCGTACGTTTCTTACTTGTTTCTTGTTCTGTTTCTTCCTCTTTTCTTTTCTCTTTCCCTTTTTCTTATTCTTATTCTATTCTAATATTAAAGCTTAATTTCAACCTAACCCTAGCTTATAACCTATAACCCTAACCCTACCTTAAATACTCAAGAAAAAAATTAAGAAAAAATCGAAAAAACTTCCCACATTTTTCGTGCGTTCGTACTTGTTCTGTTTCTGTATTTCGAATTTTTTTTCGTGACTGTTTACGCGTAAGGGTTAGGCGTTAGCGGGTTTAGGCTATGGTTAGGTTGAAATATAAGCTTATCATTAGAAAAGAATGAGATAAGAATAGAGAAAAAGAAAAAGATCAAGAGAAAGAACAGAAACCAAGAAAAAGTACGAACGCACGAAAATGTGGAAGTTTTTCGATTTTTCTTAATTTTTTTTCTTGAAGTGATTAAAGGTAAGGGGTTTAGGTTAAGGTTATAGCTCAGGTTTATAGGTTGAAAATTTAAGGCTTTTTTTAATATTAGAATAAGAATAAGAATAAGAAAAAGGGCAAAGAAGAAAGAACAAGAGAAGAACAAGAAACAAGAACAAGTAAAACGTACGAAATATTGTTGAATATTTTTCGATTTGTTCTTTTTTTTTTCGTAAGTATTTACGGTCAGGGGTTTAGGATTAGGTTTATAACTAGGGTTAGTTGAAATTAAATGCTTTAATATAGAATGCAGTATAAAGAAGAAGAGAAAAAAAAAAAAAGAAGAGAAGAAACAAGAGTAGAACAAATAGAATAACATACATAAAATTGTGAAATTTCTCGATTTTCTCATTTAGCCAAAATGGGCTAATTAGCAGGACTGTGACACAACTCATACATACATTACAATGACAACATACATACGTATTATATACTGGTAGGCATTGAATGAATATATAAATGGCAGATTAGATATGAATCATATATAGATTCCTTTCCTTTTTAGAAGTCTGTTGCTAGACGACTGACCATTACTCCATGTCGTTCAACAGCTGTGGACTCTCTGGTGGCGAGTTAGTCCAATTCTGGATTTGCAGATGCGGTCACACACATTGCAGGGGAAATTCCCATCTGCATTTGGTGGTTCATGATGACAAAGACGTTGCCGCTCTGCAGCCCTGTTAATCTCGATACTGAGCCGCTGTCTGTTAGAGGCCAGGTGGTTAATGAGGAATTCAAGAATCGGAGTTGACACATGTTGAGGACTTCTGTTTCTGAACATTGATGGCAACATTGAGGAAAATATTATGGAATAACCCAACATTGAGAATAAATATGGAATAACCAAATATTGAGGAAATTATAGCTTTGGGGGTACCTAAGTTGAAACATTAATTTGGACGTTTAAGACGGCTGAATTAAACTGGACTTTTATCGAATTAATCGATTTGATTAAGAGATTATCTTGGTGTCACACAATGCAAAGTATGTCGACAAAAATATATGATCGAGAGTAGTCTTCAACTACAGCATTGATGATGCGCTGTAGTCCATCTGGAAGAGCTGACAAAATCTGTATCATCTGCAAACTGCAGTTTGTCTATTTTGCCTTTACAGTGACAAGTGTTTTGGATTTCAATCTTCGTAGGTTGAAAAGATTGCCGTCTAATCGATAGGATAGGCGGACACCATCATCCGGTTTACATTCTGTTTGGTAATTTTCATTACTGCTACCACAAACCGATTGAATGCAATGGGCGCAATAACACATCCCTGTTTACTCCGGTGCCTACAAGGAAATGATCTGATTTTGAGCCTGTACTTGTTATTTTCTGGTCATTGAACCATCATGGAAAGATATAAGAACAGTCAGAAGGTAGGGGACAACCAAACTTTCTCAGAGTTTCCCATAGTAGGGTTCTATTGACAGTGTCAAATGCTTTTGCTAGATCAACAAAAATCATGTAGAGATCTTTTGTTGTTCACTGGCTTTTTTCCTGGAGTTGTCTAGCAACAAACACCATATCTATTAGTGCCTCTTCCTATATATATTATATATTATATATATATATATATATATAATATATATATATATATAATATATATATTAGAGAGAGAGAGATAGAGAGAGACAGACAGGAAGTATGAATACATAATGTACATACATCATAAACATTTGTACATGGTAACTAATTGTATATGTTAAATAATAAGTATGTAAGACTACACCAGCTAAATGATTAAGGGATCTAATGAGACGTCCTGTCTCATTAGATCCCTTATCATTTATTAACCCACAAAAACATTATTAAACCACTGAAACAATATAGGCCATTGAAAATTTATTGGCTCACTGAAAAAAATATTAATCCACTGATACAATTATTGGCCCACTGAAAAATATTAATCCACTGAAAAATTTATTAGCCAATTGAAACATTTATTAGCCCATTGAAACATTTAATAACACACTTGAAACAATTTTAGCCAACTGAAACATTTATTTTACACATTGAAGCATTTATTACGCCATTCTTTAAACTTAAAGTAATGGATTCAGTATTTCCGCCAATTTTCAAATTCTTTCTCAAAATTTAAATTGTTATGGTTTTCAATCGCAAATGTTTATCAAGGTTTTATTCTGGAGTAACGGTTTATTATCGAATAAATTTCGCGATACGAGTTCAAATGCCTAAATAGGATGTTTGAATTTCACATAGCGCTAATTCTCTTAAGAAACGTATGAATCCAATTACCCCACAGCCATGGGTAAATAGTAGGGCAGATGGGCTCTTTAATCTTGTTAAAGCAACCAATTAAGGAGAAAAGAAAACTCTTTATTCAAGTCTAGACCCGGATCACTAGACCTCGCGTGGTGAGAATCTAATTAACTCTTCATCGGTCGATGACTAACTAGAAACTGACTTGATTAACTATTACTGTCCCTCGCTTGCCTCACAAAACAGGAAGCGGAGGGGTCAAAAAAGGTAAAGAGACGTCAATCCAAATCTCTAACCGGTTAATTTTGAATTAGAATAATATTCTCTACACTAACCGTGTATAATTGATAGTCTATCCATCAATTATCCAATATTTTTTTAACTAGCACTAGACCAGGGAGATTGTTTTTGCGTCTGAGGTGGAGCACCACACATACCATCAGTTCCTTATTTACTGCACGAATGATATTCTCTACACTAACCATACATGATTGATAGTATACCCATCAATTATGCAATATTTTTTACTAGCACTAGACCAGGGAGATTGTTTTTGCGTCTGAGTTGGAGCACCATACATACCATCAGCTCCCTCTTTACTTCACAAATAATATTCTCTACACTAACCGTGCATAATTGATAGTATATCCATCAATTATTTTTTAGAGCGATCTGGCGCCTCAACGTTAAGCAAGGCACAGAGAGGGGTGAGGCAGAGAGGAGAGTAGCCTCGACAGAAAAGAGAGCCAGAAAAAAGAAAGAAAAGCCAGCAGCCACAGAAAGCATCACAGTTTGTGTGCATTCAGTGCACCAAAGACTGTCACTCAAGAATTGGCCTGCAGAGTCACTTGGGCAGATGCAGATAATTTTTTTTGGACACTACGCCATCGTCCTTAGTGGAAGGAAAGGATCCAATAATAATAATGCAAGAATAAATATGGGACATCCAGCGAGGATCGAACTCACTATTTAAAAGTAATGGATCTGCGAGACTAGTCTGCTAACTATTATACCACAATAGAACGCCCAGGCATTTAGCTAACCCATCAGATAGGGTTTGACGTAATACCCAGCACGCTAATACCCTCGGCCACCGCCTTCTAGCACATATATGATAAAAAGGGTTGGGGATTGCCATAATCTGGTCTTGTACTACATTTAAGGTAGACGATCGGAGAGTTACCCCTCGATTAATCGGCTGGTCACGTCAAGCCCTAACTCTATTTGATGGTGAGGTTACTCCCAGATCCACTCTGACACAGAATGGTTTGTACCTGTTAGGGTCCCATTGTTATGGACTAAATAAAAAATGAGTTTAAATAAAAAAAAATTGAATACAGTAAAACAAAACATCTACGGCATAAAATAACCAATGATTTACAAGCCGTAAAACCCAACGAACCAACATCTTAAGCTAAGCCCAGTAAGCTATTAATTAATGGAGATTCGCTTCCGGTTTTTGTCTTAACAAAAACTACGTCACTGCTTACGTCACATTACCCAAAAATCGTCATAACATAGAATAAATACACTCAAAATTTGAACATGCAACATTAGACAGTCCTCATTGTTTTTTTTTAAAAACAAGTTTTAATAAATACATGACTGGTATTATATATCTATATATAGTTTGTTTTATTTTAATACATATTTAAAGTTACATTTCAAATTGTTTTATTTTTTAATCCTTTAATGAATTTGATGATTTTACTTACTTAGGGTACAAACTCGCTGACTTTGAATTTTACTCCCACCCCTCAAGCAATATGTTTCCAAAAATCTATTTTTACATCGCCCGGAGGGTGTTTTTTATTTTGTACTAGTAATTATGATATCTATATTTTTGGTCTGTGAATTTCTTTTTTATTTCATTTTTTTTTTACTCTTTGTTTTTCGCGATATTGAAATATAAGATGTATTTGACATTAATAAACATATGTCAATTTTGTAGGAAAACAAAATGATGATTTTATCGAGTAAATATGTAATTGAATACCATGGCTTAATTCACACGTGTTGTAGTACACAGACGGGGGTATCTTTATAAACATATATATATATATATATATATGTTGGTGAGATAGGGATATAAATCCAAGAGAGAGAGAGAGAGAGAGAGAGAGAGAGAGAGAAGAGAGAGAGAGAGAGAGAGAGAGAGGAGAGAGGGGGGAGAGAGAGAGATGTAAATTTGAGACAGATATTGACAATTCGATGTTAAATAGACTAGACAAACAGACACACACACACACACATAGCGACCGCGCGCGCGCCGTGCGTGTATGTATGTGTGTGTGTGTGTGAGAGAGAGAGAGAGCGAGAGAGAGAGAGAGAGAGAGAGAGAGGAATCCTCCTCG
>CM042179.1:48131090-48151090 GCA_023376005.1 Doryteuthis pealeii
TGACGCTAAAACTCAAACAACAGTGTTCTGAAGAAATTTATTCATTCTATTTGTTTGAAAAACATATTACGTACGAAACTCATCGAAGAAATAGGGCACTCGTCAAGATCGTAATTTTGTCAACAAAGATTAAGAAATGCGCCATATTACTTAAATTTACTTTTAAATTGCAAAATTTAGGTTATGTCAAGAGAAATTTGTTTTTCTTTTATATAACACATAAACTAGGAATTGTTCTTTATATTAAACGTAAATAAAACATTGCAGAGACGAGATGAGAATACAAAATATAACAGAGAGGATCAGCACAGAGAATAACTCAGAGAAGAAGAAAGAGATTGAAGCATTGAGAGTGATATCATATCTTGTGAGCATAATACTATTCTTTACGTAAAACGTTCCCTAGGTCGAATATACAGAACAATAGATATACTAAACTCTGTATATTTGACTAAAGACAAGTACGCGAAGAAAGGTGGTTGGGGCTGAATAGCTTTGGTAACTAGCTGGCATATAATAAAGGCTATCTCCTTCATTTCGCATGTACTGTAAGGTGGAGTTGATGAAATCTTAAGCGAGAGCTTAAAAAAGGGGGATGATAACAGTATAAGACTAAGTGAGACAAGAGGTCAAGATTACTCGAAAACTAAATTGCCAAATATACGACAATCAAACAACAATTAAAAGTGAGAATTTTTCACAAACAGTATAGATTTATTAAAAAAAAACAACAAAAAAAAAGCAATCCTATCCCTAAATAACTAGAATAATTAAAGAACCAGAATTTCAAGTGGCATCAAAGGGTCACCAGATCAAAAACCAGCCTTAGATCAATCTCTCCAAGCTGAAAATCTCAGCTGTTAGTATAATCAATAGAAGAGTTAACTTATTACCTTCTCATATTAATTTTAAATAATATATACTCATAATTACATGATATCTAAGTTTTAAATTTACCGAATTCACAAAGAAAACCCCTTCACTACCTTTCAACTAAGTTCATTATTATCTCTTTCCAAGAGAATAAGTTCAAGTAAACTTATTCAACGGTAACAAGTTAATCCATTGAATATAACCTATAAATAATCCTATATTTATCTTTACATAACCGTCATAACCCTCTTAAATTACGGTCAGTCTAGAGCTGTTAATATAAAGCCAAAAATACACTTTGTCTTTTGTAATTTAATATTAATAATTTATAATATTTAAATAACTATTGAAATTAAAATACTCGATAAATATATTTTCATAAAATTAACTTCATCAATCTTACTAATATATAATTAAAGAAATCAATTATTTAATTTATATTTACTGTACATATATTAAAATATAATCTAAAATATTTGATTTTATTTTACAACTGAAAAAAGTAAATAAAATTCTCTCTATTTGACCCGTTTTTATTTGAATTCAAGATAGTACAATGATAAGTGCAGCAATATTCACCGGAAGTTAACCAGAACAATTAAGATATAATACAAATATAAAAATTCAAACCCATTCTCAACAAGATATTACAAACGTAAGGACAGATAATTATATTAACTTGATGCTTCAAAGAGTCTAATAATAGATGAGAAAAAACTTCTCATCAGAAAAAGTGTAAATACTTTAGAGAAGGGTCTTGGAAAGGATTTACCCATTATATCCCCATCATTTCATTCATTTTTATTTCATTCCATTCATTCTTCAATTTTGAACTATAAATATACTAATATACCATATTATATACATAATATATAATATATAATATATATAATAATATATAATATATTCTTAGATTATAGGCTCTAAAATATTAATATCCAATGCAGTACACACAATTTTAAAATGCCTATAACACCTTCTAAATCAATTCTTTCTCCTTCCAGCCTCCACATTAATATAAATTTTTTTAAACAAACTGGAACACATCACTCCTGATGATGGCACTTCAAAGTGCCGAAAGTACTCGGGACCTGAACTTTGGTGACTTTATCCACGAATTCCACCAAATATTAAAACGTTGGCCAGAAAACTCGAAAAGATCAAAAATAAAATCGTTAAACAGGAGATGTGTCTTTTGTTTAATTCTACATATATAAATGAAAGAATGCTGCCCAAATACACACACACACACACACACACACAAACCACACACACATATAATATATATATATATTTTATTATATTATTATTATTATTATATATATAGTGTTACAGAAATAACTATTACGAGTTTGACCATAGGACTTCAGGGCTAAATCCTCTGAATTATCAAGATATTGATTAATTACAGCTAACTGTAGGAGTTCATATATGTAGTTATGACCGTTATAACGTGATGTAATGGTTAAGTTATGGGAAATGGACTCGTCGCCCGAGTTCAAATCCTGGACGTGGTAATTGCATTTCACTTAGTGCTAATACCCTTGGGAAGGTATGAATCCACTCTCCCTCCAGCTATGGGTAAATGGTAGGCCAGACTGGGCTCTTTAACCTTGGTTAGGCAACCAGTCTAGGAGAAGGAAAACTCTGAATTCAAAGCTGTTGAACTCCGCTTAAGAAAATTGACCTTGTGTCACATCTGCATGTGTATATATATATAATATAATATATAATATATATATAGTATATATTATGTCAGAAATTTGTCAATACTAGTGGACCTGTGGATATACCACAGTATGAAATTTAATCATTATGTTTGATATGTTTACTTAAGAGCTATTACTAAAAGTAGTCAATATGTAAAAGTATAATAATCTTGATTTAACTCTTTTTTGTTCATTTTCCTACTTTTCATCTTTTCACATTATGTTCGATTGAAACCGATAGCGTTATCGCTTCCGGTCTCCCCTCTCTCTTCTTTCTTTCTTTCTTTTTCTTACTATATTTTTCTGTGTTAACATGTCCTTTTCTTTCTTTTATAATAAAAAAGGAATTGTACATTATTCAGCTGGTGTGACGACACTCATGAGAAAAGAAATTCGGCGGATAAGCAACACCAGATAATCCGGATTTACTTTTTTTTTTAATTTCCTCTTTGGGCGATATGGACGGTCTCATTTTAACCAGAGGAGTGTTGCAAGATGATAGCAGTCGTACTTTTAAGGAACACGAGTATTAATATATAGATGAGTTTCACATTCCCCTCTCTCTCTCTCTCTCTCTCTCTCTCTCTCTCTCCTCTATCTATTATCTATCTATCTATCTATCTTTTATTCCTATCTTCCAATGTGTGTATACATAAAATATTTATCCCTCCTCCCCTTTCCCCCTCTCTCTCTCTCTCTTTCTCTCTCGCTCTCCTCTCTCTCTCACAACACACACACACATACACGCACGCGCGCGCGCGTCGCTAATGTGTGTGTGTGTGTGTCTGTTTGTCTAGTCTATTTAACATCGAATTGTCAATATCTGTCTCAAATTTACATCTCTCTCTCTCCCCCCCCTCCTCCTCTCTCTCTCTCTCTCTCTCTCTCTCTCTCTCTCTCTCTCTCTCTCTCTCTCTCTGATTTATATCCTATCTCACCAACTATAATATATATATATATATATGTTATAAAGATACCCCCGTCTGTGTACTACACACGTGTGAATTAAGCCATGGTATTCAATTACATATTTACTCGATAAAATCAATCATTTTGTTTTCCTACAAAATTGACATATGTTTATTAATGTCAAATACATCTTATATTTCAATATCGCGAAAAAACAAAGATAAAAAAAAATGAATAAAAAAAAGAATTCACAGACAAAATATAGATATCATAATTACTAGTACAAAATAAAAAAAAAACACCCTCCGGGCGATGTAAAAATAGATTTTTGACATATTGCTTGAGGGGTGGGAGTAAAAAATTCAAAGTCAGCGAGTTTGTACCCTAAGTAAGTAAAATCATCAAATTCATTAAAAGGATTAAAAAATAAAACAATTTGAAATGAAACTTTAAATATGTATTAAAATAAAACAAACTATATATAGATATATAATACCAGTCATGTATTTATTAAAACTTGTTTTAAAAAAAAACAATGAGGACTGTCTAATGTTGCATGTTCAAATTTTGAGTGTATTTATTCTATGTTATGACGATTTTGGGTAATGTGACGTAAGCAGTGACGTAGTTTTTGTTACAGACAAAAACCGGAAGCGAATCTCCATTATTAATAGCTTTACTGGGCTTAGCTTAGATGTTGGTTCGTTGGGTTTTACGGCTTGTAAATCCATTGGGTTATTTTATGCCGTAGATGTTTTGTTTTACTGTATTCAATTTTTTTTTATTTAAACTCATTTTTTATTTAGTCCATAACAATGGGACCCTAACAGGTACAACCATTCTGTGTCAGAGTGGATCTGGGAGTAACCTCACCATCAAATAGAGTTAGGGCTTGACGTGACAGCCGATTAATCGGAGGGTACTCTCCGATCGTCTACCTTAAATGTAGTACAAGACCAGATTATGGCAATCCCCAACCCTTTTTATCATATATGTGCTAGAAGGCGGTGGCCGAGGGTATTAGCGTGCTGGTATTACGTCAAACCCTATCTGATGGGTTAGCTAAATGCCTGGGGTTCTATTGTGGTATAATAGTTAGCAGACTAGTCTCGCAGATCCATTACTTTTAAATAGTGAGTTCGATCCTCGCTGGATGTCCCATATTTATTCTTGCATTATTATTATTGGATCCTTTCCTTCCACTAAGGACGATGGCGTAGTGTCCAAAAAAATTATCTGCATCTGCCCAAGTGACTCTGCAGGCCAATTCTTGAGTGACAGTCTTTGGTGCACTGAATGCACACAAACTGTGATGCTTTCTGTGGCTGCTGGCTTTTCTTTCTTTTTCTGGCTCTCTTTCTGTCGAGGCTACTCTCCTCTCTGCCTCACCCCTCTCTGTGCCTTGCTTAACGTTGAGGCGCCAGATCGCTCTAAAAAATAATTGATGGATATACTATCAATTATGCACGGTTAGTGTAGAGAATATTATTTGTGAAGTAAAGAGGGAGCTGATGGTATGTATGGTGCTCCAACTCAGACGCAAAAACAATCTCCCTGGTCTAGTGCTAGTAAAAAATATTGCATAATTGATGGGTATACTATCAATCATGTATGGTTAGTGTAGAGAATATCATTCGTGCAGTAAATAAGGAACTGATGGTATGTGTGGTGCTCCACCTCAGACGCAAAAACAATCTCCCTGGTCTAGTGCTAGTTAAAAAATATTGGATAATTGATGGATAGACTATCAATTATACACGGTTAGTGTAGAGAATATTATTCTAATTCAAAATTAACCGGTTAGAGATTTGGATTGACGTCTCTTTACCTTATTTTGACCCCTCCGCTTCCTGTTTTGTGAGGCAAGCGAGGGACAGTATAGTTAATCAAGTCAGTTTCTAGTTAGTCATCGACCGATGAAGAGTTAATTAGATTCTCACCACGCGAGGTCTAGTGATCCGGGTCTAGACTTGAATAAAGAGTTTTCTTTCTCCTTAATTGGTTGCTTTAACAAGATTAAAGAGCCCATCTGCCCTACTATTTACCCATGGCTGTGGGGTAATTGGATTCATACGTTTCTTAAGAGAATTAGCGCTATGTGAAATTCAAACATCCTATTTAGGCATTTGAACTCGTATCGCGAAATTTATTCGATAATAAACCGTTACTCCAGAATAAAACCTTGATAAACATTTGCGATTGAAAACCATAACAATTTAAATTTTGAGAAAGAATTTGAAAATTGGCGGGAAATACTGAATCCATTACTTTAAGTTTAAAGAATGGCGTAATAAATGCTTCAATGTGTAAAATAAATGTTTCAGTTGGCTAAAATTGTTTCAGTGTGTTATTAAATGTTTCAATGGGCTAATAAATGTTTCAATTGGCTAATAAATTTTTCAGTGGATTAATATTTTTCAGTGGGCCAATAATTGTATCAGTGGATTAATATTTTTTTCAGTGAGCCAATAAATGTTTCAATGGCCTAATAATTGTTTCAGTGGGTTAATGAATGTTTTTGTGGGTTAATAAATGATTAAGGGATCTAATGAGACAGGACGTCTCATTAGATCCCTTAATCATTTAGTCTGGTGTAGTCTTACATACTTATTATTTAACATATACAATTAGTTACCATGTACAAATGTTTATGATGTATGTACATTATGTATTCATCTGTCTGTCTGTCTCTCTCTCTCTCTCTCTCTTATATATATATATAATATATATATATATATATATATATATATATATATATATATATATATATATAGGAAGAGGCACTATAGATATGGTGTTTGTTGCTAGACAACTCCAGGAAAAAGCCAGTGAACAACAAAAAGATCTCTACATGATTTTTGTTGATCTAGCAAAAGCATTTGACACTGTCAATAGAACCCTACTATGGGAAACTCTGAGAAAGTTTGGTTGTCCCCCTACCTTCTTGACTGTTCTTATATCTTTCCATGATGGTTCAATGACCAGAATAACAAGTACAGGCTCAAAATCAGATCATTTCCTTGTAGGCACCGGAGTAAAACAGGGATGTGTTATTGCGCCCATTGCATTCAATCGGTTTGTGGTAGCAGTAATGAAAATTACCAAACAGAATGTAAACCCGGATGATGGTGTCCGCCTATCCTATCGATTAGACGGCAATCTTTTCAACCTACGAAGATTGAAATCCAAAACACTTGTCACTGTAAAGGCAATAGACAAACTGCAGTTTGCAGATGATACAGATTTTGTCAGCTCTTCCCCAGATGGACTACAGCGCATCATCAATGCTGTAGTTGAAGACTACTCTCGATCATATATTTTGTCGACATACTTTGCATTGTGTGACACCCAAGATAATCTCTTAATCAAATCGATTAATTCGATAAAAGTCCAGTTTAATTCAGCCGTCTTAAACGTCCAAATTAATGTTTCAACTTTAGGTACCCCCAAAGCTATAATTTCCTCAATATTTGGTTATTCCATATTTATTCTCAATGTTGGGTTATTCCATAATATTTTCTCAATGTTGCCATCAATGTTCAGAAACAGAAGTCCTCAACATGTGTCAAACTCCGATTCTTGAATTCCTCATTAACCACCTGGCCTCTAACAGACAGCGGCTCAGTATCGAGATTAACAGGGCTGCAGAGCGGCAACGTCTTTGTCATCATGAACCACCAAATGCAGATGGGAATTTCCCCTGCAATGTGTGACCGCATCTGCAAATCCAGAATTGGACTAACTCGGCCACCAGAGAGTCCACAGCTGTTGAACGACATGGAGTAATGTCACCGTCGTCTGCAACAGACTTCTAAAAGGAAAGGAATCTATATATGTTCATATCTATCTGCCATTTATATATCATTCAATGCCTACCAGTATATACATACGTATGTATGTATGTATGTATGTATGTATGAGTGTGTCACAGTCTGCTAATTAGCCCATTTGGCTAAATAGCTAAGCAGCTATCAACCTAAGTCTATTCTTATCTATCGCATCTATCTATCTATCTATCTTAGTCCATATATATATATATATATATATATATATATATATATATATATATATAATTCAAAAGTCCAGAGAAAAAATCTTCCTTACGACATAGGATTTTTTTTTAAAAGCCGTTTGCAGAGCTGAATGTGTACTCTTATTGTTAGAGTCACAGAGCAAATTTATAAGTAAAGACAGGACAATAAAAAATAATCTGTTTTCAAATGCCTTTAAAGTAATAAAGAATTCATCATTCGCATCTGATGAGCTGGGAGAATTAGACACTTTGTCTAAGCTCCCCGAAATAGACTATAATGCAAAATCTCTTGTTTCTCTTTTGTTGTTTCTTTACTTGCAGTTTCACGCAGTAGCGAATCTTCAGGGAATTGCCTGAAGATTCGCTACTGCATGAAACTGCAGTCAGAATATTTTAAACCATTCGCTTTTAAAACGTATATTTAGCTCTTTTTATTGAGCACTTTTTAAATCGATTTTAATTAATCCAGAAGTAAATATATTTGTTTGCTTCGTGGATTGGCAAAGATCTGTGATATATATACATATATATATATATATATATATATATATATGTGTGTGTGTGTGTGTGTGTGTGTGTGTGTGTGTGTATAAAGAGATAACTGTCTCTCTATCTATCAATCTATCCCTCTCCCTTCATATCTATTTTTATATATCCAGCTATCTATCAACCTATCTCACTCTTCATATCTATCTATCTATCTATCTATCTATCTATCTACTCAGTCTCTTCATATATATACCTGTCTAATCTCTCTTGCCCATTCTCTTTATATCTATATATCTATCTATCTAGCCCAGTCTCTTCATATCTATCTATCTATCTCAGTCTCTTCATATCTATCTATTTATCTAACCCAGTCTCTTCATATCTATCTATCTATCTATCTATCTATCTATCTCAGTCTCTTCATATCTATCTATCTATCTATCTATCTAGCCCAGTCTCTTCATATCTATCTATTATCTCAGTCTCTTCATATCTATCTATATCCATCTATCTATCTCAGTCTATTCACATCTATCTATCTATTTATCTATCTAGCCCAGTCTCTTCATATCTATCTATCTATCTATCTATCTCAGTCTCTTCATATCTATCTATCTATCTATCTATCTATCTATCTATCTATCTATCACAGTCTCTTCATATATATCTAGTTAACTCGATGTCTATTTATTTATCCATCTATCGATCTATCTATCAGTCTGTCTGTCTGTCTGTCTACCTGCCTGCCTGTCTGTCTGTTTGTCTGTCTATCCCATCTAGTGTGAACACATGTTGATTTCCCTCAATATCATTATTTCCTTCTCTCTTAACTTCTCCTCGTCTCAGTCTCAATCAATCAACCAATCGATCAATCAATCAATCAATCAGTCAATGTCTATATCTATGCATATGCTTCAATCTGCTCATATTTATATATTTGTCTATTCATATGTATATTTTATTCATATCACTTTCTCTACCCTTTAGTGTGTATGTGTGTGTGTGTATGTGTGTGTGTGTGTGTGTGTGTGTAATGTGTGTGTGTGTGTGTGTGTGTAAGTGTGTGTGTGTAAGTGTGTGTGTGTACGTGTGAGTGTGTGTGTGTGAGAGAGAGGGGGATTCTGTGTGTGCGAGAGAAACTGTGTGTGTACGTGATTGTGAGAGCGAGAGAGAGAGAGAGAGAGGGAGGGAAAGGGAGTGAGTGATAGTGTGCGTGTTTGTGTGTGTGTCTGTGTCTGTGTGTGTTTTTGTGTCTGTGCGTGAGAAAGAAAGAAAGAAAGAAAGAAAGAAAGAAAGACAGCAAATTTATTGAGTTACCTTTATAAAGGTGACTTAATAAAAAGTGTTATGATAAATCACAGCGTTTACCTGTTGGTATGAAACCAGAACGAATTATGTGAAACGTGATGGATGTTTGATGAATTATTCAGACTAAATATCTTCATATGATTTTTTTTATTATTATGTTTGGTCAGTGGGTTCTCTGGCCTCCCTCAATAAATGGTTATATCTGGTGTACTGAATGAATGAATGAATGAAAGAAAGAAAGAAAGAAAGAAAGAAAGAAAGAAAGAATGAATGAATGAAAAACTAAATGAAAGAAAAGAAAGAAGGCCAAACTAAAAGAAAGAAAGAAAGAAAGAAAGAAAGAAAGAAAGAAAAACTAAAAGAAAGAAAAGAAAGAAGGAAAAATTTAAAAAAGAAAGAAAGAAAAACTAAATGAAAGAAGAAAAAAAGAGCAAAAAGCGGACAAGGAAAAAATAAACAGAGAAGAAAGAAAGAAAGAAAGAAAGAAAGAGAGAAAGAAAGAAAGAAACGGACAAAGAAAGAAAGAAAGAAAGAAAGAAACGGACAAAGAAAGAAAGAAAGAAAGAAAGAAAGAAAGAAAGAAACGGACAAAGAAACAAAGGAAGAAAGAAAGAAATTAAACATTTTTATTATTATATCAGGTAATAATGCCTTAACCCTTCCCCCATAAAGCCAAAATATCTTAACCATCAACTTAAGTTTAATTTATGTCCCATTAATGTTTTAACAAATAATATAGAAACTTCCTTTATCATTTGACTTTTTCAAATATTTTACAATACTTCATTTACAAAATCAACATTGCATATTTATGAATAGGAAAAAATGTTTATTGCCGAGTGCCTCGATTTTAATTAATAGATTTTAATTTAAGTTAATCAATCAGTTATATTAAGTTAAGTTATATTAACTATCTTCACATAAATTAAGTACCAAGTTCATGTCTTTCAACAAAAAAAAGCGACATCTCAACCATCGACGGCAAACTCCTAAACTCTGTAGAACAATTTAGATACTTAGGCAGTAACATCTCCTCCACAGAAAATGACGTTAGTGCACGTATAGAAAAAGCATGGGTCGCTATAAATAAACTATCGATCATATGGAAATCCAACCTCACAGACAAGTTAAAGAGACAGTTCTTCCAGGCCGTTGTCGTGTCAGTACTGCTGTATGGCTGCACCACCTGGACCCTGACTAAGCGACTAGAGAATAAACTAGACGGGAGCTGCACAAGAATGCTGCGGATGATCCTGAACAAGACATGGAAACAACACCCCACGAGAAAACAGCTGTACGGTCACCTGCCACATATCACCCAAACCATCCGAGTAAGACGGACAAGACACGCGGGGCACTGCTAGAGAAGCAAGGACGAACTCATAAGCGACGTCCTCCAGTGGAAGCCAGCACATGGACACGCCAGTGTGGACCGACCAGCAAAAACGTACGTTGATCAACTCTGTGCGGATGCAGGATGCTGCATAGAGGACCTCCCGAGAATGATGAACGATAGGGACGGATGAAGAGAGATTGTCATGGATATCCGCGCTGACAGCGCGACATGATGATGATATTAACTATCTTCACATAAATTAATTTCAATGTAAATTACTTGAGAATGATTGGTATTGAATCCTGACTGAAAAGTGTCCTGGTTATGGTGTTTAACTTCATCTAATTGTGAAGTTTCAATTTGGGGGTTCTGAAGAGTGGGGAACATCCACCATCACCATTACCCTCAGGTCCACTCTGACTCGGAGTGGTAGTACGTGTTAGGGTCCCATCTATGGGTTAAATAGAAAAAAATCAGTTTAAAGAATAATGTGTTTTAAATAAAATTGACTTTAATTTTTTTTTGAATACCTATGAAGAATGATTAAAACAAAACGTCTTCGACATAAAATAACCCAACAAGGCTTGACATGCCGTAAAATCCAACCAACCAACCAGCATTGCACCTTATTTAACCGTTTTTCAAACTTCATAAATAGTGCATGTTTAGAATGTCAATTCTAAAACTCTATAAAAAAAAAAGTTAAATCTGATGTTTCATCTTTTATCAAACACATCATAAAAAGATTAAGCTACGAAAACGAATAAAGTATTTTTGGTTATTTCCTATAAGTCTAGCATGATCAAAGGAGAACCACTCTTGACTGATAAATTATTTATCTAGTTTCCCATTAAACTAACCCTAAACCCCAAACCTAACCCTAACTCTAAACCCTAACCCTAACCCTAAACCCTAACCCTAACCACGTCTTCTTTTTTCCTAGTTGATCAATAAATTAATAAATAAATTATCAGTCAAGAGTGGTTCCCCTTTGATCATGTTAGACTTATAGGGAATAACCGTATTTTTAATGCCTTAAAGAGTATCATTGTGCCTTATTTAACTGTTTTTTGATCTTCAAAAATAATGCATCCATACGAACAAAATAGATAAACTGTTATAAAGAACATGTAAACAACAAAATCCCCAAGTAATAATAATAATAACAATAATTTAATAATAATAAAAATTATAATAACAATAATAATAATAATAATAATAATAATAATAATATAAATTATGATAACAATAATAACAAAAATTACAATATAAATTATAATAAAATGATAATAAATATAATAATACAATAATAATAATTATTATTATAACAATAATAATATAAAAATTATAACAATAATAGTTATTAAAAATAAGTATAAAAACTATAATAATAATAATAATAATAATAATAATAATAATAATAATAGTAGTAGTAGTAGTAGTAGTAGTAGTAGTAGTAATAATAATAATAATAATAATAATATGCAGTGCCAGCAGATCACAGGGTGAAGTTAAAGGAAAATGAAAAAATAGACAAATATCTGGACCTTGCCAGAGAACAGAAAAAGTTATGGAATATGAAAGTGAAAGTGATACCAATTGTGGTTGGTGCACTTGGAACAGTCCCAAAAGGATTGGAAAAGGGTTTGGAAAGTTTGGAAATCAGAGGAAGGATTGAAACCATTCAGAACACTGCACTGCTGCAATCTGCCAGAATACTCAGAAGAGTCCTGGAGACCTGAGGAGACTTGCTGTCACTCAGACTCCAGTGAAAGACCATCAGCTAACACTGATGTGAAAACTCAAAAATAATAATAAATTGTAATATCAATAAATATTAACCGTCACATAGTTCCAACAATAAAACAATAATATTCAAAACTTACTATAAAAAATTTTCATTTTTTAATCCCCCCCACACACCCAACTTCCTTCTCTTCCCTTACTATAAAAAAATTTCTGAGTATTCTAGCCGATCTTAACAATGGTATTGTCAGGATAGTCTCAATTTTTCCTTTGAGTTATAGTTCCTCTAGTTTCTTTTCTAAGATTTTTGGGATCGTTCCAAGTGCGCCCCAACTACAATTGGTATTACTTTCATCCTCATATTATACAGTTTTTGTTTTTTGTTGTTTTTTGGTTTTTTCAAATCTCTATCAAGGTATTGGTATTTGTTTATCTTTTTATTTTCCTTCATCTTCACTTGGTCTGCTGAAACTGCAAAATCTACCAGTTTAAAAATTCTTATTTTTTTCTTTCTTTTTTTTTTTTTTTAATCAATACGAGCTCTGGTCTTCTGGATGGGATAAGGCGATCCGTCATTATCTCAAAGTCCCAGAGAATTTTATGTGTTTCATTCTCAAGAAGAGATTCTGGTTTATGCATATACCATTTTGTTGTATGGTCAACATTTAGTTTTTGCATAATTCCCAGTGGATCATCTTTCCAACCCCATCGTGCCTAGCTTTGTATTCTCGTTGTGCTAGTTTGCTGCATTCGCTTGATACATGGTTTATGGTCTCATCTCTGTCACAATTATTATTATTATTATTATTATTATTATTATTATCACTCTTTTTGAGGCTGGGGGATAACAAGTCTCCTCAGGTTTCCATGACTTTTCTAAGTATTCTAACCGATTGCAGCAGTCTGGATAGTCTCTATTCTTCCTCTGATTTCCAGATCCTTCAGTCTTTTTTCCAAGTCCATTGGTACCGTTCCAAGTGCACCAACTACAGTTGGTATTACTTTCACTCTCATATTCCACAACTTTTTCAATTCTCTAGCAAGGTCCAGGTATTTATCCATCTTTTCATTTTCCTTCAACTTCACCCTGTGATCTGCTGGGACCGCAAAGTCCACCAGTTGGCACGTTCTCTTTCCTTTTTTTTAATTAACACTAGGTCTGGTCTCCTGGCTGGAATAACGTGATCCGTCTTATCTCAAAGTCCCGTAAATTTTATGCGTTTCATTCTCAAAACAGATTCTGGTTTATGCATATACCATTTTCTGTATGGTCAAAAAAATTTATTATTATTATTATTATTATTATTATTATCTGGATAATGTGGGTGGTATATTTATAAGTAAACAGTGCTCAATATCGTGGATAGAGTATGTGTATATAAGTTAAGGTAGCGTAAACACGGAGTCAACGACATCTGGTTACTCACAGTTTATCGCCTATGCGATCTTCAGAGCATATGCACTATATATATATATATATATATATATATATATATATATATATATATATATAATATAATATAAATTTACATCAAACTCTTTTGAGTTTTATTATGAACTATAATGCTTCTGATTTTTTTAAATAAAATTTATTTTATTTTTAACACAGAATACGCATTTATTTTTAAATTCCAGCCTTGAATAATATCGTTTTGTTTGTACCCTTTCTTCTAACGGTTGTTTCATCTCGTCTTTCTCTCATATGTTACTCTTGATGATGATCGATATATTAAAGTGGTCGAAACAGATTTCTGTCAGCAATTATAAACATCTTTTGTTTTTTCAAAAATGTTAAATTTCATATATATATATATATATATATATATATATATATCCCACACAAAGAAAACCAATTTTCCCACCATGCCCCACAAACTAAACTAAAATTATCCAGACTAAACTGGAATCAACTGGTTGATCCATCCCATGATGCACCACACAACAGCATGTATGGAAAATATAAGCACAAATATTCACTTGGTTTGAAAATTGCGTAGGCGAGCAACTGTAAGATACAAAGCGCCAATGACTTCATCTCTGTTACCTTAACTTAATATATATATATATATATATATATATATATATATATATATATATATATGTGTGTGTGTGTGTGTGTGTGTGTGTGTGTGTGTGTGTGATTATATATGACTATATATGCTCCCCACCCCTCTGGGGGTTGAGCACTTTGGGTGGGATTTTGCTAATGCCTGCCAACTAAAGCGTAAACGCAACGCTCTCCTATAAAAGGGATGGAGCACTTTATAACGGCCTTTACATACATAGAGATGTGTGTATTAAAACAGCTAAAAAAAACTCTTCGCATTCTGTGGGTGACGATGGCCGAGCGGTTAAGCTGTCCGAATGCTGCTGAATCGATCGGAGTTCTATCCCGACTGTAGGTAGCTCGCAAAATGTCTAGCCACACTGAAGAGACTTGATAAGTCGAAACACGGGTCTGTGGATGACTATATATATATATATATATATATAGCCTGCCTTACTATGTACCCATAGCTGGAGGGAGAGTAGATGGATGGATACCTTTTCCAAGGGTATTAGCGCTAGGTGAAATCCAATCAGCCTCGTCCAGGATTTGAACTCTGGTCGACGAGTCCATTTCCTTACAACTCTAACCATTACACCACGGGCCTCCACACACACACACACACGTACACGTACACGTACACACATACACACACAAAGAATAAACGTACATATTCCCATATGCACAATAAAACACACCTACGCAAACATGAAGACGACACGCGCGTGTTCAGTCACTAAAAACATAACGGCGACTACGATTAAGGGTATTCAAGTATTGATTTAACATTTTATCAACACAAGCTTTCCTCTTTCCTCTCCATCATCATCATCATCCTCATCATCCTACTCCTATCCCCCTCCCCTCATCCCTACCCCCTACCCCAAACATTAACCTAACAAGTGCCAAGACTGTGCTGTGCGAAACACGACACATTTCTGATGGTGCAAAGGTGAGAAGACGTCATTCTGATAAGATGTTTTCGCTATCATTCGAACCCCGACTCTCTCCAATCAGACACACACGGTAGATATCGAAACGCTTGCGTTGATAACAAGCTTGAAAACATCGATCTCCAGCCGATCACTAAAAGTTAAGCAACATTCCCCCTTGTCAGAATTGAAACCGCAATAAGTCGGAAATTCCAGGTGATGTAACAAAATGCATGAATAAGTAAAAAGTACGTTCAAATTTAGGTTCGAATTCGTTTGATTTGTTGATTAATTGATTTTAAATGACATGTCAATCCATCTAGGGTTATTTTATGTCTGGAGGTTAGGGAATCGCATTCATTGTACATTCATATTTACATTTTTGTGTGATTGTTTCTTTCGATGATTGATTGATTTTAAGGGTATATCAACCCGCCTAGGGTTATTTTGTGCATTCATTATACATTCCTATTTACGATTTTGTGTAGTTATTTCTAAAGAGTTTTTTAAAATCTTTTTTTTTTATTGATTGATTTTAACAACGTTGAGGTGCCGCCCTCTGGCAGAAGAATACACCGACTGCACCTCTATAGAGTGGTAAAATCCCTCCCTAATGGGGCCACCTGTTGGCCATGGGTGACGACCGGTGATACTTATACGGAATCCTTACTTACACTAGACGGACTGTCGGAGAGACCCTGTCTGATCAATCGGCTCATCTCTTCAAGCCCTAGCACCTATATGATTGCCCCGACCTTATTGCCCATATGGCAAAGCCCTGAACCTTTTCATCATATATGCGCTGAGGGTCTTAGTGTCCTGGTTGGTTGGTTGGTTAGTTGGTTGGTTTATTGATTTTAACGGCATATCAACCGTCCAGGGTTATATCATGCCTAGCGGTTGGGGTGTTATACATATTGTGTATTCATATATATACTTTTAGTAATTGGTTTTAACAATGTGTTAGCATTATTGGAATCATACTGTATGCCATTGATTTGTTTCATGTCTATATTCTATGGTATAATTTTATTTCCCTTAAAAAAGAGAAAATATCCCCAATGTTAACATTTTCAAATAGATCCTTCATATTGTTTGCTTTAAAATAATGGTTTCTGATGGAGCAAAAAATCTGCATTCCATCAATAAGTGTTTGACTGTCAGGGGTGTTTGACATGTTTCACATTGTGGTTGTTGTTCTTGTTTGAGTATATAAGAGTGTGTTAGTTTTGTATGACCAATGCATAATCGGGACATAATGACTTGTTCCTTTCTAGACTTCCTTAAAGTTGGTCTGCAGCCTCCCAAAGTCGGTTTGATTAGGAAGAGTTTATTGTGGATACAGTTTAGTGTCCTGGGTATGACTTTAACTGCAAGTTTAAATTAACTGGTGAAGTTCTAATTCTGGAGTTCTGTGCGGAGTGCTCCTTCGTAGCCATTACTCCCTTTTTATCATATACGTGCTAGATGGCTGTGACTGAGGGTCTTAGTGATCTGGGTAGGACATTAAATATCTTCTAAGGGTGAACTTCCAATTCTGGAGCTCTGGGAGTGTGGAGTACCCCTTCATCGCCATTACTCTCAGGTCCACCCTGACCGTAGTGGCAGCACCTTTTAGAGTCCCATCCATGGTTTAGATAGAAAAAAATGAGTTTGAAAAAGTGTTTTTAAAAATTTGTATTTAAAAATATTGAATACCCATCAAGATTTAAAAAAAAAAATATCTTCGGTATAAAATAACCCAACAAGCGTTGACATGCCTTAAAATCCAAAAAGATTGAATACACATCAAGAATGAAAAAAAAAAATATCTTCGGTATAAAATAACCCAACAAGGGTTGACATGCCTTAAAATCCAAAAAGATTGAATACACATCAAGAATGAAAAAAAAAATATCTTCGGTATAAAATAACCCAACAAGGTTGACATGCCTTAAAATCCAAAAAGATTGAATACACATCAAGAATGAAAAAAACAAAATATCTTCGGTATAAAATAACCCAACAAGGGTTGACATGCCTTAAAATCCAAAAAGATTGAATACACATCAAGAATGAATAAAACAAAATATCTTGGTATAAAATAACCCAACAAGGGTTGACATGCCTTAGGACGCTTGGAGTAGTGGTTATCATTGTAGGAAATGGACAGGGCAAGCTAAGTTCAAATTCTAGGCGTGGCTGTTTGCGTTTCGCTTCACGTTAATGTCCTTGGGGGGAAAGCGTGTATCGATCTATTCTCCTCTCATAAATAGTTGAGCAGACAGAGATCTTTAACCTTGGCAGAAAACTGATATAAAAAAAAAGAAAAGAAGGTAAACTTCGAATTCGAACCCCTTACCAACGGTACTTTTTACGACGTATTACAAATTAACATAACAGGCAAGAATAGACGTCCCCCCCCCCCGGATGTATTTAGATTAAATATATTAAACTATGATTGGCTACCCGGCGTTGTCTGGGTAGATAGGGTATGATAAAAAGTTAGTCTCGCAGATCCACTGTTTGTTTTTGTCTTACATAATTGATTTATGTTTTATCACGAACGCAACCAATGACTTTCCCTTCTCTTACGATTCAAATCCCAATTTTTAAATATATTTCTAGTTACAAAATAAAATCTTCATTATTTTTATACAAAAAGCTAGCTCTGGTGATAGTGAATGTGTATCTATATTTACTTTGTCATTAATTGTTTTATTTTCATAGTTTCCTCCAGACAGACATACATACATACATACACACCAACTGTCCTTTATATATATTAGAAAGACTAACAATATTAAATAAGAACACATATAAAAAGATTACACTTATTTTAATTATATTCTAATTGGCTTTCAATATAAAATCATTCATTGGGTTGATTTTAATATATTGGAGAATAAAACAATAATATTAGATACCAATAACACCAAGTAATTATTTATTAAACCGGTTTTGTTAAACCAGTAAGCAAATTAACCACAAGCATATATTAAGTGAACCTTTATTTCTTAGTGATATATAACACACATTGCAGGATTTTAAATATATCTATTATAATGGAGATTGTGTGCTTTTCTGTCTGTAACCGAAACTATATTACTACTCATATCACTATTCCCTTAGTTATTGACATCACATTTTCCATGATTGTATTCTTATTTAAACCTCAATTATTAATAAAATTGTTTTACATTATTAATACTGTTAACCATGTCTACATACTGACAACATGCAATTATATTTATATATACAACAAAATAGCGGTTTACAGTGTGAACTGGAAGGCTAATTTGCATATTGATATTAAAAAATTTTATTAAATATGTGCTTAGTATTATTGATTTCTAACTGTTTGGTTTTATTTAATGAATATAATAAAAATCTCTTCAATGAATCTTAAATTAACAAGAAAAAAAACTGTCATTTTATTATTTACTTCCTCTTTAACTAAATACTTAAATTAGAAAAAATAACAATGAAAGACGAGAGTGATGGAAGAGTAAGTTTCAGTTGTTCTATTTTTTATTATACTCCCTCTGTTTCAAAATGTATTCTTATTTAGTTTCATTAGCCTTTCTAATTTAATATAATTTTTTTTATATACATTATAACTTAAATAGCACCCGGAGGGGCATATATTTGCTAGTATTAATAACATGGGCTGTTTTGAGGGAAATCTATCTCAGCTATAACTTAATAGAGACATTATTAATAAATATATGAGATGCACGATTTTAAATGCACTAATAACATGGGCTGTTTTGAGGCAAATCTAACTCAGATGTTCATAGGGACATCGTTAATAAATAAGATTTATTCCGTGTATTAATGATTTTGACTATAAATTAAATACTCACTGATAAACTTACACAATTCCTGACGCAAGCAGGGACATAGTTTCGGTTACAGACAGACTCTGAATCTCCGTTATAGAAACATCTTCTTATTTCATTTCTGAAATTACTACGACGTAAGCAGTGACGTAGTTTCGGTTACATAGAGACAAACGCCGAATCGCCATTATAAAAATGTATAATTCTAAAAATGTTTCTATTGTTCCGTTAGGGTCGTCTATCCTTACCAAATTATCATGATCAAATATCGATTGTTATATGGTATATTTTTGTGTTATTTATTGCAAAGACAAAAACAGGATTTATGTACTGAAATTGCAAATCATAGTTTCTGGCTTAGATAGCTCCTCTTGATTTTTGTTTTGTTTCGTGAAAATTCCCCGGGTCCTGCTAGTTATTATTGTTATCCTTATCAAATCTTTACCAAATTATGATTCTTAAAAGAATTGTATACCCATTAATGTTGTTGGCACCTTTCCGTCCACTAAGGGCGATGGCGTAGTGTCCAAAAAAATGAATAAATTATCCGCATCTGCGCAAGTGACTCTGCAGGCCAATTCTTGAGTGACAGTCTTTGGTGCACTGAATGCACACAAACTGTGATGCTTTCTGGGGCTGCACCCTCTTTCTGACTCTCTTTTCTGTCGAGGCTACTCTCCTCTTCGCCTCACCCCTCTCTGTGCCTTGTTTAACGTTAAGGCGCCAGGTCACTCGATGTATTTTTGCATCAACCTCCCACGTGTTTGTGTCAATGTGGCATATCCTCATGTCTCTCC
>CM042179.1:48153590-48191090 GCA_023376005.1 Doryteuthis pealeii
CTTCATTGAATTCTTCTTTGAATTTCTTTTGCTTTTTTAATTTTTTTTTCAACTCACCAAGACGTATTTTTTTTTTCTTTTTAAATTTGTTGTGATGAAATAAGAAATAAGAAAGAAAACGTTACAATAATTTAAAAATCAGAAGATCTATATAGACAAAACCTATCACCATTACTTTGTCGCTTAAAGATGTGTGGAATGTAAACGTTCTTTACTACAATGAATATCACTAATCTATATATAATGGAGATTCGGTGTCTGCCTGTAACAGAAACTACGTCATAGCTTACGTCATAATATCTTCAGGAATTGAGTAAGTTTATCCATGAGTATTTGATTTATAGTCAAAATCATTAATACGTAGAATAAAGAACAACTCTGCATTACATATACGCCACGTCTCACATCTTTCCTTGTGGAATTGAGTAAGTTTATCCATGAGTATTTGATTTATAGTCAAAATCATTAATACGTAGAATAAAGAACAACTCTGCATTACATATACGCCACGTCTCACATCTTTCCTTGTGCCATTTATAGTTTTTAGTTATAACACAAGGCCACTTATTTTTATCATGAGATTTTTATTTTCCTCAAGCCAAATTTAATTGTATAAAATGTATAACAAAAGCAAATTGCATATGTAATATGAAACTTAGAATTTTATCTATTAATTAGATATTTTCTGTATATAGTAGGTTTTTTTGTTCTGTTTTTTTTTATTGATTTCTCAGATTTTTTTTTTTTTCTTTAAAGATTTTTTTGTCGAATTTAATTGTTTAAATTGTATTAAAGATACATTACATATGTAATATATTTTGCATATCACAGATGTAATTTATCTTTAATACCTTTTTAAAAAATTAAATTCGGCCAAAAAATCTTAAAAGAAAAAGAAAATAAGAATAAGTCAATGAGATTCATATCCCTTTGCCGTTTTCTTTGGGAAGAAACTCGGGTTTGGGTTTGAGGTTGGAGTTGGAATTTAGGATTAGTTTAATGGGAAAATAAATAATTTGGGCTCTGTTTTTATAACCCAGAAAAAACAGAACCCAGACATTTTGTAATAAAACTGTTAATTTTAAGTAGGGTGGGGTTAGAGTTTAGGGTTGGGGTTGGGTTTTCGGGAAAAACGCCCTAAGTTGGTTGTTTTTTTTCTGGAATCCTACTTTTTTCCTAATCCCAATCATCTAGCGAGAGCTTAATGGGTGACCCAACGGGTCACATTTTGTCTAGTATATATATATATATATATAGGGTCATCCACAGACACGTGTTTCGACTTATCAAGTCTATTCAGTGTGGCTAGACATTTTGTAAGCTACCTACAGCCGGAATTGAACTCCGGTCGGTTGGGTGTCAGTCCGGCACCTTAACCTGTCTTCACTTACAGAATTGGAAGGGGATTTTAACTGTTTTAATACACACATCGCTTTGTGTGTAAAGGCCGTCACAGAGTGCTCCATTCCTTATATAGAAGAGCTTTGCGTTTACGCTTGAGTTGGCGGCCGTCAGCGAGATCTCCCCCCCCCCAGAGTGCTCAACCCTAGGGGATGGGGAGCATATATAGGTGACTATATATATATATAATATATATAAATATATATATATATATATATATATATATAGTCACCAATACATTTAATTTACTAATGGTTTCGGAACATCACTTTTAGGTGATTATCCGTCATCAGAAACTTTCACTTTATATATAAATACATTAATATTAATAAATACAGCTCTTACAGAAGTAATTGAGCACTTTATAATCATTTCTCCAATAATAATGATGACAAAGAATTAACTATATATATATATATATATACATATATATATATATATATATATATGTTCCTACAGTGGAGAATATACACCGGTTCTCACTATAAATAGTGAGACACCGAGTGAAAAGGTTGTACTGTTACCGTACTGTTACTGTTTAGCGGCAAGCTAGCCGTTCTTGTACCTTAATGTAAATACACTTGTCTCTTTTTACCCTACCTCGACTTGACTTCTTTTTTTACTGTTGAACTAACATCACAACATATATATATATATATATATATATATATATATATATATATACCCTATTCAGTAAATGGGTATATAACATAGATAAATAAATAAATAATAAACGATTAAAAATCATAGAATCAACTGACAAATAATAGGTGCAATGTTCACGTAACTTGATGCAATTAACTGAATGGGCGTCATCTTCTCGTTATAAGATGTAAAGTTCTTGTAATCAGTTGGAAGACTCAAAGAAATTTACAACGTGTGTACATGTGTGTGTACATAAATTACTCCGACAAAGAAGTTATATATAATAGCAAACATAGACTTTATTTTGTGAGCATGTGGAGAAATACATACATGACAGGTATACATATACTCATCACAGAGTACAGTAAGAGATAGACAACAGATACATAAATATACACAAAGAATGTAGGACTAAGTCCTAACGAAGTGATACCGTTATGTGTAGAAATAAGTCACTTACTGATAGTTTGCTGGGGGCAAATCCCCCCCCCCACTTAAGGAATAAAGGCACAAAGCGCCTAACCCATGTGCGGTGGTTCCCGAACACAGAAGAAAGTGATTTTTTCCCCGGGCTCCTGCCAAAAATACTCTAGCCACCTATCGGCGAAAACCTGCAGTAAGGGAAGATATACCCTTTGAACCCCAAATCGCTCCCAACAGGGAAAGACAATCGCTAAACCGTTTATGAGACGTTTACAAAATATTTTTTGTCAAATCTTGCTATATTGCTATATTCATGTTTTAGATCCACTTGTGTTCCATAAATTGGATGGAACTTTTTACATATAATAGATATTTCTACCAATCTTAGATTATTTATGAATTATTATTTATTTATAAATTATTTATAAATTATTTGGGGGAGGCCTCCATTATTTTTAAAAAGTTCAAAGTTTTTCCCCTTGGATGGTAATGGGTTAATGTTTGTGACATCACTTCCGGTCGAATCTGTTTCAAGATGATGAAGGTCTCTTATAAAAGTATGAAATTAACTGTTTCTTGACCCGAAAGAAACAGACAGATAAAGAAAGATATAAAAAGAAAGTGATAAAGGGAACAAAGAAAAGAAAGAAAGAAAAATGATGAAAAGAAAAGAAAAAAGAAAAGAACTGAAAGAAAGAAAGAAAGAAAGAAAGAAAGAAGAGAAAAAAGCAAAAGGAAGGAAGGAAGAAACAAACAAACAAACAAAGCAAAGGACAAAGAAAGAAAGAAAGAAAGAAAAAAGAAAGAAAGAAAAAAGAAAGAAGAAGAAGAAAGAAACGGAAAAATAAAGAAAGAAAGAAAGAAAGAAAGAAAGAAGAAGGAAACGGACGAAGAAGGAAAGAAAGAAACGGACGGAGAAGGAAAGAAAGAAGGACGAAAAAAGAAAGAAAGAAAGAAAGAAAGAAACAGACGAAGAAAGAAAGAAAGAAAGAAAGAAAGGAAAAAAGAAAGAAAGAAAGAAAAACGGAAAAAAAGAAAGAAAGAAAGAAACGGAAAAAGAAAGAAAGAAAGAAAAAAAAAAGAAAGAAAGAAAGAAACGGAAAAAGAAAGAAAATAAAGAAATGGAAAAAGAAAGAAAGAAAATAAAGAAACGGAAAAAAGAAAGAAAGAAAGAAAAAGAAAAAAGAAAGGGACAAAAACGGACAAAGAAATGAAGAATGAAAGAAAGAAAGAGAAGAAAAATGATCCATTTCCAAATTTTAGAATAATAAATACCAACAATACTTAACAATTAAAAGAGACAAAAAGAAACTGATTGATTTTTATCTATTTATTAATTTACTTTGTGAATTGATATTTCACTTTATTAATAGATCCATTTTTCTTCTTTCCTTTCAAATAACTTTCTTTTTTCTTTTTTTTTTCTTTTCTTTTTAACGCGCTATTCACAGACAGACGTATGTAAATTTAATGAATATATAATAGATACCATACATTTATTATATAAATCAGTGAATGCAGAGGGGAGGGGGGTATTTTTCGTAGTCGAAATTCCACGGGGAAAACAAATAAATAAACATAAATTTTCGCTAAACTAACGATCAAAGAAACCTCTTGACATTAACAGATTATTAAAAATATGCCTGATCGGGTCATATCATGATTAACACGAAATATGATGACGATGACGATGATGATGATGATGATGATGATGATGAGTAGGAGGAGGAGGAACAGTAACAACAACAACAACAACAAAAAGCAACAAATTTTAATGCCATTATTATAAGTACATAAATTTCTATATTTATCGGGTCAATACAGTATCGGCCATTTCAAACTGTTTCTATTTATTTATACCCCGATTCTACCCGTTTATTGCCACTATCAGCGTGTTAAAAAAAACAATTTTACACTCCACAGCGTCCTATTTATGATTTTCTGTTACATCAAAGCAGCAGCCTTTACGTTTACGTTTTTTTGTATTTTTTGTGTGTTTGTTTGTTTATTCGTTGTTGTTTTTTGTTTGTTTGGAGGGGAGGATTTTCGGGGTCTTTTTGTTTTTTGTTGTTTTTTTGCTTTGTTTTGTTTTTTTTGTTTTGTTTTCCTCCTTATTTCATTATTTTCTTTGTTTTTGTTGGGGTTTTTTTTCTTTTGTTTTAGGGACTTTTGTTTAGATGGTAATATGGAGTCACCTAACGGAAGGTATACTGGAGTCACCCAGAAAGGGGTAATACTGGAGTCACCCAGCAAAGGGTAATACAGTCAAGGGGGTAATACTGGAAGTCACCCAGCAAGGGGTAATACTGGAGTCACCCAGCAGAGGGGTAATACTGGATCACCCAGCAAAGGGGTAATACTGGAGTCACCTAGCAGAGCGGTAATCTGGAGGGAATGGGTAATACTGGAGTCACCCAAGGAAGGGTAATACTGGAGTCACCCACAGCTGGAGTCCACAAAGGTAATACTGGAGTCACCCAGCAAAGGGTATACTGGGGGTCACCTTAGCAGAGGTTAATACTGGAGTCACCCAGGAATTGGGTAATACTGAGTCACCCAGCAAAGGGGTATAACTGGAGTCACCTAGTAGAGGGGTAATACTGGAGTCACCCAGCAAAGGGGTAATACTGGAGTCCCTAGCAGAGGGGTAATACTGGAGTCACCCAGGAATGGGGTAATACTGGAGTCACCCAGCAAAGGGTTAATACTGGAGTCACCCAGGAATGGGGTAATACTGGAGTCACCCAGCAAAAGGGTAATACTGGAGTCACCCAGCAAAGGGGTAATACTGGAGTCACCTAGCAGAGGGTAATACTGCGAGTCACCCAGAATGGGGTAATACTGGAGTCACCCAGCAAAGGGGTAATACTGGAGTCAACCTTAGTAAGGGGTAATAACTGGAGTCACCCAGCAAAGGGGTAATATGGAGTCACCCTAGCAGGGGGGTAATACTGGAGTCACCCAGGAATGGGGTATACTGGGAGTCACCAGGCAAAGGGGTAATACTGGAGTACCCAGCAAAGGGGTAATACTGGAGTCAACCAGCAAAAAGGGGTAATACTGGAGTCACCCAGAGGCATAAGGCAAAGTAATACTGGAGTCACCCAGCAAAGGGGTAATACTGGAGTCACCTAGCAGAGGGGTTAATACGGAGTCACCAGGAATGGGGTAAATACTGGAGTCACCCAGCAAAGGGTAAACTGGAGTCACCCAGGGAATGGAAATACTGGAGTCACCAGCAAAGGGGTAATACTGGATCACCCCAAGCAAAGGGGGTAATACTGGAGTCAACCCAGCAGGGGTAATACTGCGAGTCACCCAGGAAATGGGGTAATACTGGAGTCACCCAGCAAAGGTGGAATTACTTGGAGTCACTACTGGAGGGGAATACTACTGGAGTCACCCAGCAAAGGGGTAATACTGGAGTCACCCAGCAAAGGGGTGTAGCAGAGGGGGTAATACTGGCAGTCACCAGGAATGGGGTAATAAAAATGGAGTCACCAGCAAAGGGGTAATACTGGAGTCACCTAGCAGCAGGGGGGTAATACTGGGAGTCACCAGCAAAGGGGTAATACTAGCGAGTCATCCCAGCAAAGGGGTAATACTGGAGTCACCTAGCAGAGGTGTAATACTGGCAGTCACCCAGGAATGGGGTAATTTTACTGGATCACCCAGCAAAGCGCGGGTTAATACTGGATCACCCAGCAAAGGGGTAATAACTGAGTCACCCAGCAAAGGGGTAATTACTGGATGTTTCACCTAGCAGAGGTTAATACTGAGTCACCCAGGAATGCGGGTTAATACTGGATCAACCTAGCAAGAGGTAATACTGGAGTCACCCAGCAAAGGGTAATACTGGAGTCACCCAGCAAAGGGTAATTTACTGGAGTCACCCAGGAATGGGGTAATACTGGAGTCACCCAGGAATGGGGTAATTACTGGAGCTCACCCAGCAAGAGGGTAATACTTGGAGTCACCCAGCATGGCGGTAATACTGGATCACACCAGCAAAGGGGTAATACTGGAGTCAGCCAGGAACTGGGGTAATACTGGAAGTCACCTAGCCAGAGGGAATACATGGAGTCACCCAGGCCAAAGGGTAATACATGGAAGTCACCCAGCAGAGGGGTAATTACTGGAGTCACCCAGCAAGGGGGTAATACCTGGAGTCACCCAGGCAAAGGCGGTAATACTGGGATCACTAGCAGAGGTGTAATACTGGAGTCACCGCAGGAATGGGCTGAAGACTGGAGTCTCCTGCAGAGGGTAAACGTGGGAGTCACCCAGCAAAGGGTAATACTGCGAGTCACTAGCAGGGGAATACGTGGTCACCCAGGAATGGGGGTAATACTGAGTCACCTAGCAGAGGTGTAAATTACTGAGTCACCCAGGAATGGGTAATACTGTCACCTAGCAGAGGGGCTAAATACTGGACGTCACCCAGGAATGGGGTAAATACTGGAGTCACCCAGCCTAAAGGGGTAATACGAGTCACTAGCAGAGGGGTAATACTGGAAGTCACCCAGCAAAGTAATACTGGAGTCACCCAGCAAAGGGTAATACTGGAGTCACCTAGCAGAGGGTAAATTACTGGAGTCACCCAGGAATGGCGTAATACTGGAGTCACCCAGCAAAGGGGTTAATACTGGAGTCACCCAGCAAAGGGGTAATACTGAAGTCCACCTTAGCAGAGCGTGTAATACTGGAGTTCACCCAGGAATGGGTAATACTGGATTCACCTAGCAGAGTGGTAATACTTGAGTCACACCAGCAAAGGGTATTTACTGGAGTCACCCAGCAAAGGGGTAATACTGGAGTCACCCGCAAAGTTAATACTGGATCACCCAGGGAAATGCGGTAATACTGGAGTTTCACCCAGCAAAGGGTAATATGGGAGTCACCCAGCAAAGGGGTAATACTGGAGTCACCCAGCGAATGGGTAATACTGGAGTCACCCAGCAGAGGGTAATACTGGAGTCACCAGCAAAGGGTAAATACTGGAGTCACCCAGCAAAGGGTAATACTGAGTCACCAGGAATGGGGTAATACTGAGTCACCAGCAAAGGGAGTAATTACTGGAGTCACCCAGCAAGGGTAATACTGGAGTCACCCAGGGAATGGCAGGGTAATACTGGAGTCACCAGCAGAGGGGATACTGGAGTCACCACAAAGGGCGGTTAATACTGGGAGTCACCCAGGCAAAGGGGTAATACTGGAGTCACCTAGCAGAAGGTGTAATACTGGAGTCACCCAGAATTGGGTAATACTGGAGTCACCCAGCAAAGGGTAATACTGGAGTCACCCAGCAAAGGGTAATTACTGGATCACCCAGCAAAGGGTAATACTGGAGTCACCTAGCAGAGGGTAATACTGGAGTCACCCGGGAATGGCGGGTTAATACTGGATTCACCTAGCAGAGGGGGTTTTAATAAAAAAAAAAAACTGGGAAAAGGTTTCCCCAAAAAAAAAAAACCCAAGCAAAGGGTAATATTGGAGAGTCACCCAGCAAAGGGGTAATACTGGAGTCACCCAGCAAAGGGGGTAATACTGGAGTCACCCAGGAAATGGGGTAATACTGGAGTCACCCAGCAAAGGGGTAATACTGGAGTCACCCAGCAAAGGCGTAATACTGGAGTCACCAGGAATGGGGTAATACTGGAGTCACCCCAGCAGAGGGGTAATACTGGAGTCACCCAGCAAAGGGGTAATACTGGAGTCACCCAGCAAAGGGTAATACTGGAGCTACCTAGCAGAGGTGTAATACTGGAGTCACCGGAATGGGGTAATACTGAGTCACCCAGCAAAGGAATACTGGAAGTCACCCAGCAAAGGGTTAATACTGGAGTCCACCCAGGGAATGGTAAACATGGAGTCACCCAGCAAGGGGGGTAATACTGGAGTCACCCAGCAAAGGGTAATACTGGAGGTCACCCAGCAAATGGGTAAATACTGCGAGTCACCTAGCCAGAGGTTAATACTGAGTCCACCAGGAATGGTGGTAATACTGGAGTCACCCAGCCAAAGGGGTAATACTGGAGTCACCCAGCAAAGGGGTATACTGGAGTCACCCAGGAATGGGTAATACTGGAGTCACCCAGCAAAGGGTAATACTGGAGTCACCCAGCAAAGGGGTAATTACTGCTCACCCAGAATGGAGGTCCAGCCCCAGAAATGGGTAATACTGTCACCCAGCAGAGGGGTAATACTGGAGTCACCCAGCAAAGGGGTAATACTGGAGTCCCCAGCAAAGAGGTAATACGGAGATCACCCAGGAATGGAGGTAAATAACGGAAGTACAAACCAGCCAGCAGGGTAATACTGGATAGTCACCAGCAAAGGGGTTAATACTGGAGTCACCCAGCAAGAGGGTAATACTGACGTCACCCAGGAATGGGTAATTACTGGAGTCGACCCAGCAAAGGCGGTAATGCTGGAGTCACCTAGCAGAGTTGAATACTGAGTCACCCAGGAATGGGTAATACTGGAGTCACCAGCAGAGGGGTAATACTGGAGTCATAATACTGGAGTCACCCAGCAAAGAGGGTAATACTGAGTCACCTAGCAGAGGTGTAATACTGGAGTCCCCAGCTGGAGTCACCTAGGTAATACTGGGAGTCAGAGTCACCTAGCAGAGGTGTAATACTGGAGTCACCCAGGAATGGGGTAATACTGGAGTCACCTAGCAGAGGTGTAATACTGGAGTCACCCAGGAATGGGGTTAATACTGGAGTCACCTAGCAGAGGTCTGGAGTCACCCAGGAATGGGGTATACTGGAGTCACCTAGCAGTAATACTGGAGTTAATACTGGAGTCACCTAGCAGAGGGGTAATACTGGAGTTACTTAATACTGGATCACCAGTACTTAATACTTCACCCAGTGGGGTAATACTGGAACACCTAATACTGGAGTTGGGGTAATACTGGTAGTAATACTGGAACCAGCAAAGGGTAATACCACCTATACAACCTAATACCACCCAGCAAAATACTGGAGACATGGGGTAATACTAGAGTCACCTAGCATGATTTAACTTAATCGATTTAATTTTAATTTAGTAATACTTTATTTGTCTGGTTGGTTGGTTGGTTGGTTGGATGTACAGCATGTCAACCCTTGTTGTGTTATTTTATGCCGAAAACATTTTGTTTCATTCATTCCTGATGAAAAAAAAAAGATTTAAACTCAATTTTCTAAACAAATTTTTTTAATATATTATTTGGTATTATTTGGATCATTCGGGTTATTGTCCACATCTTTATTGTACATATGACAATAAAGATGAGGGCAATAGTCTGAATAATCCAAATAATACTAATTATGAAGCCTCATCTAAAACAATTCAGAGAAATGTTTTATTTGGTCTTAATATAAACACAATCAGAAATATGGATATACTAAAGAATTTTGGTCATTGGTAAATTGTTTGGTATTCTGAAATTAGTTCGCTCTTTTGACAGGGCTAAGAATATGAAGAGGGGTAAGGTCCCCCCGCCCCTGTTACGATTTTATGGACCATCCTTTATGCTTCAAGCAAGAGCGCTTGTCCAGCGGAAATCCTTGGCGAAGAATACTTTGGCTGTTCCTCGGTATTGCAAGTTCCTCGTCAATGATTGCAAATGGACGGGTTGTCAGTATCAGTAATTAAGTAGTCAACCACCCACGCATTATGGCTGTTGATTGACGGGGGGGGGATAAGGCACGTGATCTTGCCAGTCTATAAATTCAAGTGGTGTATGTAGCACGGCTTATATCCACCAAATACTCCAACACTCCCCAGGCACAAAATAATAATAAGGATCTCTTGTGAATGACACTAAATTGCATCTGACGCCGAAGCTCAGTTCTGAATCTACGGAATATGGTTTACCCATTCATTGCCATTACTCACAGGTCTACTCTGACTCGGCGTTGGGATGAACTGTTAGGGTCCAATCTATTGGTCAAATAGATCTGTTTTCAAATTATTTGTAATTATTTGTATTAGATAGGAATACTTGATATCATATTATCGTGTGCAAAACTTTAAAAATGATACAATATATATATATATATATATATATATCATGCGGATGGGTTGGTATATATATATAATATATATATATATATATATATATATTATATATATTTACCAGCCCTCCGCACGAGCAGGATGCGACACCAGGTCAATTTCTTAAGCGGAGTTTAACAGGTTTGAATTCAGAGTTTTCCTTCTCCTAGACTGGTTACCTAGCCATGGTTAAAGAGCCCAGTCTGTCCTGCTATTTTCCCATAGCTGGAGGGAGAACTGGATTCATACTCGAGTTTGATTAGTAGATGTGCCTTAAGTTCACTGAGTTTAGTATACTACAAAGTCACAGAGGTGAGGTATCTAGTAGAGATTGATCTCCCAACCGGTATACTTAACTATCTTACTGATGTTCAGGGATATTTTTGCATCTGATGTGGAGCGCCACACCTACCATCAGCTGCCCACTTTACCGCACAGATACAAGTACTACCCATGCGCTAAGTTGACAAGGGCCGGTATGGAACCTGGAACCTTGAGCTAAACCGGTATCGAACCCAGAACAACTGAGCTTGTTGCATAATTGTATGGTGACGTGGGCTTTTGACAAGCCCGGCAGCGAGAATTCTAAGGGGCCATTGTTTTTCAGATCAGGGGATGGAAAAATACCAGTAACGACCCCAGAGGGGAGAATCTCGTGAGTCACGTGATAGATTTAGTTAGGTAATCAGTTTCAACCTAAATGGCACGCAGAACAGACGTGTTCTGTTGAGGTTGACTCAGACCGCGCAGTGAATTAGAATGGGCAGTGATAAAATCTTTGATCAAAGAAAAACAAAGTCTTGTAGTTAATTAATGCATGACTTTAAAAAAAGGGTCTCAGTTAGAAACAGCCAGACAAGAACTTAGAAAAAGAGGAGACAAGATGACAACCGGCCAAAAGAAAGAAAAAAAAAGAAACAACACTAGACGATCATAGCCGAAAAGGAGAAGATAGAAAATGAAGTCACGACTCTCTCTCTCTCTCTCTCTCTCTCACACACACACTTACACAAGAATCTTGTTTATATACCCGCAAGCTAAACCGACCTTATTCTGTTAATGTCCCGGTTTTTATTTAGTAACTGCGGTCATCTTATTTTATTTATTTATCTATTTATTTATTTATAAGTGAGAAGCTCTAAAGACGAATAACAACTTCAGGATTCTCATTAAGAGTAGAATTGGGTGTAATGGCAATAAAGAGGTAAAGAGTGGACCTGGGAGTAATGGCTTGGTTTGGTCTGTTTTGTTTTATGGCATATCAACCTCAGTGGGTCATCTGATGCCGACAAAGAATTCATTCTTAATAGATACTCAATTTTTTAATAAACCCATTTTAATATTTAGCCCATAGATGGAACCTTAACAGGTACTACCACTCAAGGTTAGAGTGGACCTGGGAGCAATGGTGATGAAGGGGTGCTCCACATTTCCAAGACATCCAGAACTGCAACCTTATCATCAGTTAGAGTTTGTCATACCCAGGACATGTAGACCCTCAGCCCACCGCCTTCTAGCACCCATATGATAAAAAGGGTTGGGGCTTGCCATAGGGCAATAGTGTTCGGACAATCATATAGGTACTAGGGCTTAATATAACCAGCTGATTGATCGGAGGGAGTCTCTCCGACCGCCCGTCTAGCCTAAGTAAGGACCAAAGGGGAGTGTTGCATGTCATGTACTGCTCAGCTACCAGTGTTCCATCCTTAAACATCACGGGTCGCGACCCACAGTCAACAGGTGGCTCCATTGTGGGAGTCTTACCCCTCTGCAGAGGAGCAGTCAGTGTATTCTAACACCCCAGGGCTGGGGAGTAATGGCAATGAAGAGATAAAGAAACCTGGGAGTAATGTTAATGAAGAGATACTCCACACTTCCCAGATCTCCAAAACTGGATCGACGTCATCAGATACCGTTTCGTCTCATATCAATGACACATAAGAAGATTTGTATGTCTACACTTGAAAATTATAAAGATATAGATATTCCGTGACCTTTAAAATATAATGACACACATTTTGGTTGGGATCTTAGTCCCTCTGCAGGGGATACAGTCAGAATATTATAAACCCTATCGACAAGGCAAATTAATGTCCGAATACCAAACAATTTAAAAATGACCCAAATTATTTTGATATATCTCAGTTTCTGACTGAATTGGTTTTAATAAAAAAAAAGAATTAATGAATTGAAATGAAATCGATTGTTTAAAACAAGCTAGGTGACTCCAGTATTTTTCTTCTCCAATTATAGTCTTTCGAACCACACAACAGACAGAGAGAGAGGAGAGGAGAGAGAGAGAGAGAGAGAGAGGTTGTTGTTGTTTCCGTATATTGGGATTCAGAGGGTAGAGAAAATGTCCCATATTGGGTTAAAACTATGGGACATTTTGTTACCGTGATCCCGGCGGTAGATAAAAGATCCCGATATACGGAAAACAAAAAAGAAGATTAGTATGTTACACTTAAAAATTATAAAGTATAAATATTCCGTGGCCTTTAAACACCGCTTTAATAATAATTTAAAACATTGATGTTGCAAAAAAGTTATGCGGTTAGTTTCAAATATAGCACATCCGCCCATGCGTTTCTCTTTTTTGCAACATCAATGTTTTCGTTTTAATTCATATTATTTTCGGTCTCACACTCCGAAGTCCGGAGTAAAAAAACAAGCTCTGAAGATGATTTTTATAAATCGAAATGTTGTTCAATATTAGCTATGAATATGATATAAAATGTTTTCACTTTAACAGCATATTGTGTTGTTTTCATATCTTTTTATCTATACTCATACAGACACAAACAAAAATGTATGGTCTGTCGTACATAAATTGCATGTAAGATTTTTAATAGTAATTTAAAATCAAAAATGTTTAAAAATAAAAACGTTTTCAAAATGTATATTTTGTAATATCGAGCGAAAGTTCGTTTATCTAAAAAAAAAAGTTTATTTCATTTTTATGGTCAAAGGGAGATCACTCACTACTTTCAGTTTCGGTTACTTTCCTTGAACGTTAATCATATGCAAGAGAAATAACCGAATTAAAAGTAATGAGAGTGATTTCCCTTTAATCACAAAATAATTAGTTCATTTTTTTGTTAAAAATATATTGGCTCCTTTCTTGTGTAAACAAGGGCAGATAATTTCCGCTTTCTCCAAATTCAAAGTTTTCTTTTTTTACTTGCTATTCCTCGGATTTTTTTCAGTCAAAACGGGGATACTTCTCTTTTATTTCCTCTCCCTGTCTGTCTGTCTGTCTGTCTATCCTTCCTTTTTTTCACATTCTATTCCTTTTTGTCGAGTCACACTAATACAATATTTATAAATAAATGCCTTTAAAATACTAATATGTTAGTATTAGAGTATGAATTGCAAAGGTACAACAGTTTTGTTATGGTGACATGATATATATATTTACCAACCCCTCTACACGAGAAGGAGGCGACACAAGGTCAATTTATTAAGCGGAATTTATCAGCTTTGAATTCAGAGTTTTCCTTCTCCTATACTGATTACCTAGCCAAGGTTAAAGAGTCCAGTCTGCCCTACTATTTATCCATAGCTGGATGAAGAGTACTTGGATGCATACCGTTCCCAAACGGTATTAGCGTTATGTGAAATGTAAACAGCCTAGTCCAGGATTTGAACTAAGGTCGACGAGTTCATTTCCCACGATTCTAACAATTACACCACGCGTCTCCAACCATATAATTCTGTATCTCGGCAATAAATAACCCAGAATGGGTTCGTGTGCTGTTAAGCAAATGAAACTAAACTCGAGAATTTCAATGTTGGCGAATGTGATCATAAATAATACCTAATAATATCCGTTTTCATTGTACATTGACAACGGATATTATTAGGTATTATTTATGATAGTTAATGTTCAACCAGAAATAATAAAACTATTATATTTATGCAATTGTATATTTTGGTTATAAAAATGATGCAGTTTTATTTTGGGTTAAAGAGTTTTAGTGCTGTAGAGTGTGTTAATAAATAATACCTAATGATATCTGTTTTCCAAAATATCAATTGAATGAAGTTATTTGTCTTTTATCCCCAATTTTCATCACATTTTTTGAATTCATCCAATATGTTATTTCCTCTCACACACACAATATTAGATAGAAATACTTGAAACCATATACATCTTTACCAACCCCTCCGCACGAGCAGGATGTGACACAAGGTCAATTTCTTAAGTAGGGTTTAACAGCTTTGAATTCAGAATTTTCCTTCTCCTATACTGATTACCTAGCCATGGTTAAAGAGCCCAGTCTGCCTTGCTATTTACACATAGATGAAGGAGAACTGGATACATACCTTTCTCAAGTGTATTAGCACCATGTGAAATGCAAACAGCTTCGTCCAGGAATTGAACTTGGGTCGACGAGTCCATTTGCCACGACTCTAATCATTAGACCACGCACCTTCATACTCATGGTGACCTGATCTACTTTACCTTTGTGTTGTCATAACAACGGATTTTTCTTATAATTCATCTATTTCTTTGTGATTTGGGATATTTTGTTGATGTTGAAAGTCTTACATAGAAAAACCTTATCTATATTCCTACATACACACACACGTCTGTGTCTGTGCCTGTGCGTGCGTGTGTGTGTGTGTGTGTGTGTGTGCATGTATGTGTGTGTGTGTGTGTGTGCATGTCTGAGTGTGAAAAATAGATGGAAATTAATCCGAAGTATGAAATTTAACATTTTTGAAAAAACAAATGATATTATGTAATTGCTGACAGAAATCTGTTTCGACCAAATCGATAAAACTGGTCATCTTCAAGAGCAACATAGATGGGAAAAGAAAAAAAAAAAGGGTTATTTTTTCTTTTCCCGTCTATGTTGCGCTTGAAGATGACCAGTTTTATCGATTTGGTCGAAACAGATTTCTGTCAGCAATTACATAATATCATTTGTTTTTTCAAAAATATTAAATTTCATGTCTGAGTGTGTATGTATGAGCATGTCTGTGTGTGTATGTGTATGAGTGTGTGTGTGTGTGCGGGGGTGTGCATGTGTGTGTGTTATTATTAGTATTAAGGAGTTTTTCACACCTGTCATAACCGGTGGTTCACTGGAGGCTGAGTGGCAGCAAGTCTCCTCAGTTCTCCAGGATTCTTCTGAATATTCTAGCTAATCTTAACAGTGCTGTTGTTTCAATGGTCTCGATTCTTCCTCTGATTTCTAATTCACTCAAATTCTTTTCCAGAGCTTTGGGGATCATTCCAAGGGCAGCAATTACAATTGGTACAAACTTCACCTTCATGTTCCACAGTTTTCTTAGTACTCTGGCAAGGTCCAAGTATTTGTCTATTTTCTCACTTTCTTTCATTTTCACTCGGTAGTCAGGTTCTATTCATGTTTATCAATACTAGGACCAGTCTCTTGGCTGCGATTTGGTGATCCGTCTATACCCCGAAGTCCCACAGAATGTTATGCCTCTCATACTCCAAGACAGATTCAGGCTTGTGCATATACCATTTAGTTGTATGGTGAAAATTGAATTTTTTGCATAATTCCCAGTGGATTACCTTTCCCACCAAGACGGGATTAGTCTTGTACTCCTTTTGTGCAAGTTTGCTGCATTTGCTTATCATATGATTGACCGTTTCGTCTCTATCTCCACACATTCTGCACTTGCTATTCTACTGCGCCTTATCTATTTTTGTCTTGCCTTGATATAGTTTGTTGTAATGGCATTGTCTTGTGCTGCAATTATAAGAGATTCACAACACAAGACGATGCAATAAGAACAAACTGTATAAAGGCAAAAATAGATAATATGCTGCAGAATAGCAAATGCAGAATCTGTGGAGACAGAGACAAAACAGTTAATCATATAATAAGCAAACTAGCACAAAGAGAGTACAAGACTAGGCACAACTCACTTGAGTTTTACACACCAGCATTAGCTGATGATCTGGAGGTTGAGTAGCAGCAAGTCTCCTCAGGTCTCCAAGACTTTTCTGGGAATTCTAGAGGATCTTAACAATGCTGTTGTCTGGATAGTCTCTATTCTTCCTCTTATTTCTAATTCCTTTGGAATCTTTACCAAACCCTTGAGAACCATTCCAAGTCCACCAATTACAATTGGTACAACTCTCATGATCATGTTCCAGTTTTTTCAGTTCTCTGGCAAGGTCTTGGGCATCATTACTGTTTTTCTATCTTCTCACATCAACTTTTAACAAAATGAAATTTTCTTTTTTAAATCCTTGCACAGAACATATACACTATTAATATAATATCTATATAGTACATAGTATATAGATATTTATTGATATAATGTAGATATTCATTAATATAATATCTCTATTAATAATGGAGATTGTGTGTATTTCTGTCTGTAACAAAAATGTCATAGCTTACGTCACAATATTCTTATGCTATATACACCCAAAATTTGAGTAAGCAATTTCAGAAATTGCTTTTTACTCTTGCCCTTTTTTATTTCAGTAACAAGAAGTTAATTAAAAAGTTTACAAATAAATATCTACAATTTTGTGTAAAATTGATGTGTAAAATATTCAAAATAATTGTTTGATTAAGAATTGATATCTGCACGCAACATTATTTGAGGAGGACAGGACTAAGTTTCCATTTCAAATTGTTTTTATTTCTTTACTCCTTTAATAAATATGAGGATTTTGCTTACTTATGATACAAATCCTCTGACATTGAATTTTTAACTCCCATCCCCTTAGGCATTATCTTTCAAAAAGTATTTTTTACACTGCCTGGAGGGTGTTTTTTGTTGCTAGTCTATATAGTATATAGAATATAGATATTTACTAATATAATATATAGATATTCATTATATAGATATTTATTAATATTATATCCATATAGTATATAGTTAAGAATTAATGTAAAAATGAATTTATGAATAGAATAAAAAATGAATTTATGAATGGAATAAAAAATGAATTTATGAATAGAATAAAAAGAATTTATGAAAGGATTAAAAATTGAATTTATGAATGGAATAAAAAAATGAATTTATGAATAGAATAAAAATGAATTTATGAATGGAATAAAAAATGAATCTATGAATAGAATAAAAAATGAATTTATGAATGGAATAAAAAATGAATGTAATGAAAGGAATAAATGAAAAAGATTTTATTCCAAAAGAAAAAGAATAATAATTTTTTTAGAAAGGTCATTAATGGAAAAAATCCTTCTCACATCCTACTAGACACTCTATTGAAGCATTGAATTAATATAATTGTTATTTAAAATATTGGAAAAGATAAAATGTGTCTTACCTCTATGAAGTCATCTTGAAAAGTAATACAAATTTTTATTATTATTTCTGTCTAATGTTGTCTGTCTTACTTCTGTTAGAAATTGCAACAATGTATATAGTATATAGATATTTATTGATATAATGTATAGATATTTATTAATATAACTAGCAAAATAAAATAACACCCTCCGGGCGATGTAAAATTAAATTTTTGCAAGATATTGCCAAAGGGGATGGGAGTTAAAAATTCAATGTCAGAGAATTTGTACCATAGGTAGATAAAATCCTCAAATTTATTAAAGGAGTAATAAAAAAAAATAAAACAATTTTAAATGTTCTGTCAGGTCATTCATTGGTATTTCAGTCTCGGAAGTTTATAATAAAGTTTTTGTGTCCCTGAAGTACCTCCTGTGACTGTGAACTCCAATGTTCAAAAACATTCTTTGTTTTAATAACTAAAACAAACTATATATAGATATATAATACCGGGCATATATTTATTAAAACTTGTTTTAAAAAAACAATGAGAATTGTCTAACGTTGCGTACTCAAATTTTGAGTGTATTCATTCTGTGACACTTTTGACATGGGGGGGTTAACCCTATCCTGTAGTCATTAAGGGGTTGATATATCCTGATACTGGTGATGTCAGGATCCTAAAAATAGAAAACAGTAAAAGGAGATTTTTTTTTATTTTGAGACGAGAAATGTTTTCGTCTGATTATTTTTTAAGAGAAGCGTATGTTTTCCAGTAAAATACAAATTCAGAGAATCATATGCCCTCTTAACCCCTTTTGAGAATTGATCTTGTCAAATGGATTGAGAGAATATTTGCTTTCTGTTGTTCTCAGCGTCTGGAGCTGAGAGGGGTCACCTATGGGTGACATGTGACAAGTGTCAGGTGTACTTGAGGTGCTTTTTGGTGAAATTCCCAGTGCCTGGAACCCAGAGGGGTCACCAAGGGTTAGGACAGGTGTCGAATGATACAGAGGAGGCCGTTGCTTATTCTCCACAAAATACCTTTGACTGAGTGGACGAAAGTCGACGCCCCTAAAAAGTGGTGGTCACAATAGGCATTGAGAGAGTAGGAGGAAAGCTATCCTCCCGTTATCCTCATCAGAGGTAATGGTAGCAGAAGGAGATTTTGGAGGGTCGGAGTAAAAGAGGGTTGTGCTTAGAATTCTGATAAAGCGCGAATTGATTAGAATTTGACATTAGGGAAGACGCTCTTCCCCCCGTCTGACCCTACCCTGTGTTTTGGCGATTATTACTTAAGCAAGCTGATTTTGGGGGTTGACACACTTGCCAGCCCAGAGCCCAGAGATTCTGTTACTGAGAGATGCGTGGTCGTCTGAGATAGCCAACTCCAATACAAAATCTCGTGTAAAGCAAAAAGGAAATTGGGATTTAACAGACTACTGCGGGGCTTTAAGAAACACCAGGAAATAACTAGAATGGTATCACTGCTTTACCAGAACTGAACAAATTATTATATATCTGCGATAACAAACACTTAATATATGATAGTAGACGGTGTTTTTTTATACTAGACCACTGTATATTAGGGTTTAACAGATAAAGATTATAAAAATACTCTGGGACATAAAGTAATAGTAGTTATAGAATGGTGTTATCTCCATAATTAAATACGAGCTTCTTAATATATAAAATATCTGCTTGACCTACGACATGACATATTGACTATTCGCAGGCTATGTGACCATATAAAAAACAAGTTCAATTTCCTCAACATCTAAAATGATAACACGTAGAGGGTGGATAGCGCAAAAAGGTGCTTGCGGATAGAGATCACTCTAAGAAAGAATAACCAACCACACACAACAGAGGTGAAGAGTTGGTTAATACACTCACGTTTAGTTAAAAGTCACAATATGGATGGTTAAGTATTCAATACTACATAAAAAACATTGGATAAATTGGGTCTCCGTCTTAATTGGCCCCGGCGTCGATAAAGGGTTCATTAGATAAAATAAAATCGGGTTAACCTAGTTAAAACTAAAAAAGATTAATCTGGTAAGGGTTTAAGAAATGCGTAAAAGAAAAAATCATGGTTGACACCTCAGAAAAAAAATGTCTTATAGGTTTACAACGACAACATACCATAGGAAAATCTCTATCTAATATTGAAATGAACAAAATATATGATGCATCAATTCTATAAAATATAGTAATCCATGAATATACATATACATAAAATATAAAAAAATGGTTTAAAATATAAAATCTTGATATATTAAGTATATAGTATATAGCATAAAATATAATATGGAAGTAATATTAATATAACATAATATATAAAATGGGGCTCTAAACAAAAAAACGGGCGTAGACAGCCCCAAAAAATAGTTTAATACAACACAAAGACAAAATAGACGTATGTTCAAGACGCGCGATGTGACCACAAGTAATATATAACTATACTAGGGAGGCTTATAAAACACTATTGTATTGTAAAATGAATATACAAAGTGGGTTTAGAATTCTCATACATTATACAATAATGAGGGGGATTAGACCCATGAACCAAGAGTTAAAAAGACAACGTCTGGCTCTCTTAAACACAAAACTATTATAAAAATAACCTAGAGTGGGGAGTAAGTACAATGTATAAAACACAGATTGGGCTCTACAAGGTATAAAAGAACAATGGGGCTATTAAGACTAAAAAAATAGTCGAGATTTTAAACCCAAAAATGGGTTTAAACAATGGTACAAAGTATGGAGGTTTTAATTCCAAAAATCGAAGTTTCGCTTAAAAAAATATCTTGAAAAAGGAGTGGGCGAGTTTATCGAATACAATATAAATCTCCACTAATGACTCTTAACCATTACATACAGACATTGATGAAAACAAAATGTTTCAAACAATATGTGCGCATAATCTAGAGATAAAAAATATGAGAGAGTTATAAACGAAGTAAAAATAATAATTGAATATTATTATCTAATCAAAATAAGAATATAGGAGTATTTTAGATTGAGTATACAGAAAAATGTGTTATAAACCAAAGAAAAAATTGGATTACCAGAATCCACGAAAATATCTAGAAAGAGCATATGTGTTGTTAATTTACGAAAAGAAATATAGGCTTTCAATAAAAAACACAAAATGTGCTTATTAAATTGTATCTATCAAAACATCTATATATATGCGTGAAATCTTTCAATATGGATTTTAAACACCTGTTACACAAAAATATTTTTGTTATAAAACCATTCTCATATCAATAACTTTTAACGAAGGGTGTCATTAACAAGAAAAATAAAATAGCGAGGCAAAACACATGAGAGAGAGAGGGAGGTGAGGACTTACAAGCAGAAACAGTATTAGAAAAATAGCGTTAAACAACAGAAAACATGAACGGAGGCTATAAACACAAATAAAGTCAGCGGATTATAAAAATTTATAGACATTAGGGGTGATTTTAACCACAAAAGAGGAATTGTGGGTGTTTCACAAGGGCGAAGAGTAAATAAAGGAGTGGAGAATCTTACAAAAATGGTTAATTATTCATTGCATTATAATATATTTTAGAAGTTTATTAAACAATAATATTATCGGGCTTGCAAAAAAAAATCGAGAGTTGGCGAGTTTAATATCAAATGTGGTTCAATGGATATTATAACAAACATTTATCTGGTAGTTGACTTAATTTCATAAATAAGATAAAAATAGCATGGGTTATTTATTTATTAACTATTTTTATAATACTTGAATATAAAAATAAAAATTATAACAAAATGGGAGTTAGATATTATACGCGGAGGAGAAAGATAGTTTTGGTGCATCATTTGATCATCATGTGAAAATAAAAATAGAAATAATATATAAAAATTATATTTCCTTATTTTATAGGAAAGAGTATCAATTTGCATTTCTAGATTTAGTAAACTCAATTAAAATATTCATCTATAAAGATAACTTTCAAAAAATTCTCTAAAACACAGACATGAAGAATAGTTAGATTATTAAAATTATAAAAAAAAGTTATTATTTTCCTTAAAACTCCAATATATATATATTTATGTGTTTGTTAATCTTCATTCATAACTCAAACACAACTATTTCTTTCTGTTCTGAAAATGAATAGAAAAAAAAAAAGTATTTTCCTTCTCTGATTCAATTGGCTTCTTGTTTATTAATTCAAATTCAGTCAACAGGTAATTGAATTGATTATATATAATTAATTAGATAAGTATGTTCAAATTTCTTATAGATGTTCTAGGGATATGATGGTTAATTGCTAGAGCAGTAATGAGTGTTGGAATTGTTGGATATCCATAAATTTTTGTCATGAATAGAGAGATTTGTTTCAATTTCATCTATGGATTCATCAAAAAATGTCTTTGTATATTAAAAAGTAGATTGTATCTATATGTTTGTTGCAAACGTATTATTTTTGTTTGAGAGTGGCGGTGGAACATTGAGCGTGGAAATTTTTTATTATATGAGAGAATGTTAGGAATTTCTTTACAAAACGGCACTATTAAATTGTTTGTTCATCATACAACGTGTTTATTGTAGTAATGATGCCAGAGGTTGGGAATCACATTCATTGTAACCGTTCATATTTAAAATTTTTGTGTACCTGATTCTTGACAAACCGTCTTCAAATCAATATTTTAAAAACATATTTAACCACCACGCCTAGATAGTGTTATATATGTACAAGGGATATGGGAATTTCCCGTTTAATTAAACAAGAAGTTTAACAACCTGCTTGTTATCAGATCAAGAGATAAAACATACGTGGGGTGTAGCATGAAGATAAAAGACCGAGAGGCTTCAGACAGGTAGTCGTCAGGGTCCGGAGGCGTCACCGCGGGAGAGAGAGTGAGGTGATCATTCGGGTTCAGTTAGTTACGGTGTTTGGGTCAGGCGACCCATTTTCATTTCAAAACTCAGACAGACCGTAAATCTACAAACACTGCGGGAAAATACAAATTTGTCAATCATGACACAACTGCATGTTTTAAACACAAGAACACTTGAGTAAGCATAAAATTATTCTGGTGCATAAAATGGGTGAAAGTTCTTATAATCTAGACGAGCTAATTTAATAAGTTTCATATCTGTCTCCAAAATAAGTTGGCGGCCGACCAGCACAATAAGAACACATTTCATGATATGTTCGTCGTAAAAACATGCAGTTTGTCATTTGATAACAATAATGGACACACTTATTTTGTATTCTTCTCGCAGTGTAGAATTTACGGTGAATGAAAATGGCTGCCAAAACATAAATTGGGGCTTTCTTTTTCCTCAAAGTGAACATGCGAAACAAGGCCGGCCGCCAGGACACTCCGCAACCTATGGTGTTAGCAGGGTGAGCGTTATCCATCGACCATTCACCAGAATTTTATACCATTGAGAGACCGAAAAAGTGGGTAAAAGACTCGAAATTATTGAACTCTTCAAAAAACAGCATAATGAAACTAAACCATGACTACCAATGTTTCTGTCTTCGTTTCCGTATTCTTGAAGGGGTCTTGTTTTTCTCCAAGTGCCCACTTTTATATTAGACTAGCCATATCAACATAAAGAATTGCAGTATCACCATCATCTTCTTCTTCATGTCAGACTGTCAGCACACATTCTCATGACATTCTCTTGCCAACCGTCCCTAACAGTTATTGCCCCTGGCAGGTCTTCTCTGCGACATCTTGAATCTGCACAGAGCTGACTGATGTAGGTTTTTTTTACTGGTTGGCCCACCCTGGTGTATCTATATGTAGGTGTCCACAGGAGAATGTCACTTGTGGGTTCGTTCTTGCTTTTTCAGCATATCTTGTTCATCTTACCCGGATGGTTTTGTAACAGGAGGCAAGAGACCGTACACCTTTTTTTTTTAGGAGATGCTTCTTCTAAGATTTATTCAAGACGGTGTGCAACATATTTGTGTAGTTCCTATCTAGCTTTTTCTCTAAGTGCAGTGGGGTAAGACCCCATCTCAAAAGGGGGTGGGGGTCTGAGTATCACACTAAACTGCGCATGATGGTGAGATTTGCAGTGTGTGGAGTACCCTTTTACTCCCAGGTCAACTCTGACCCGGCATGGTAGTAACTGTTAGGGTCCTATTGTTGCATAGCGTGTCGTCACTGTACTAAATTGCAATAGTTTTATCTTCGTTGTAAGGGATGACAATAACACCAAAGTTATCCTCCAGAAGTTTATTGAAATAAATTCAAGCTTCTTAACTTCGAGAGAGAGGGTCAGTTTAATTAATATATTCAGTCTTTAGACTTTCGGTCCTTCAATTAAATTTCTGGGCGACAAGCTTTTTCAGTTGGTAAATATTAACGCTAGCTTTTCCGACACCAACTACACGAGGTCCCGCTCGGCCGACTACTGCCCGATCACCTCACTCTCTCTCCGCGTGACTGCCTCCGGGACTCTGACGACTGACCTGTCTGAAGCCCTCGGTTCTTTTATCTTCATAGCTACTCCCACGTATTTTTATCTCTTGATCTGATAACGGGCAGTTGTTAAAACTTCTTTGTTTAATAAAACCGGGAATTCATATTTCTCTTTGTACAATATATAACACTATCTATGGGTTAAATATGTTTTTAAAATATTTGTATTTGATAAGACGGTGTACAAGAATCAGCTACACAAAAAATGTAAATATGAACGTACAATGAATGTCATTCCCTAACCTCTGGGCATTAAATAACCGTAGATGGGTTGATATGCCGTTAAAATCAATCAATAAAAAATCCCCCCCCCAAAAAAAACTAATACAAAAAAACTACATAAAAAATGTACATATGAACATTCATGAACACAATTCCCTAACTGCTAGGCATAACATAACTAAACAGATTGATATGCCATTAAAAATCAATCAATTACTGTTTGTTGAATTTTATGGCAGGTCTTGTTGGGTTATTTTATGCTGAATACTTTTTGTTTCATTCATTCTTGATGGGTATTGAAATTCTTTTTAAAAACTCAATTCTTTTTCAAGGATATTTTTAAAACTCATTTTTTCTGTTTAACCCATTTTTTTTGTTTAACCCATTTTTTTTTGTTTAACCCATTTTTTTTTTAACCCATTTTTTTCTGTTTAACCCATTTTTTTTTTAACCCATTTTTTTCTGTTTAACCCATTTTGGAGGGGGGGTTATTTTATGCTGAATACTTTTTGTTTCATTCATTCTTGATGGGTATTGAAATTCTTTTTAAAAACTCAATTCTTTTTCAAGGATATTTTTTAAAACTCATTTTTTCTGTTTAACCCATTTTTTTTGTTAAACCCATTTATTTTTGTTTAACCCATTTTTTTTTGTTTAACCCATTTTTTCTGTTTAACCCATTTGTTTGTTTACCCCATTGTTTAACCCATTTTTTTCTGTTTACCCTATTTTTTGTTTAACCCATTTTTTTGTTTAACCCATTTTTTGTTTAACCCATTTTTTTCTGTTTAAGACATTTTTACTGTTTAACCCATTTTTTTCGTTTAACCCATTTTTTTTCTGTTTAACCCATTTTTTTTGTTTAACAATTTTTTTTTGTTTAACCATTTTTCTGCTTAATGCGTTTTTTTTGTTTAACCCATTTTTTTCTGTTTAACCCATTTTTTTTGTTTAACCCATTTTTCTGTTTAACCCATTGTTTTGTGGTTATTTTATGCTGAAGACATTTTGTTTCATTCATTCTTGATACCCATCAAGAATGAATGAAACAAAATGTCTTCAGCATAAAATTGAAATTTTTTTTTTTAAACTCAATTCTTTTTCAAGGATATTTTTTAAAACTCATTTTTTCTGTTTAACCCATTTTTTTCTGTTTAATCGATTTTTTTCTGTTTAACCCATTTTTTTTTGTTTCACCCATTTTTTCTGTTTACCCCATTTTTTTCTGTTTAACCCATTTTTTCTATTTCACCCATTTTTTGTTTAACCCATTTTTTTCTGTTTAACCCATTTTTTTCTGTTTACTCCATTTTTTTTTGTTTCACCCATTTTTTCTGTTTACCCATTTTTTTCTGTTTAACTCATTTTTTTATTTAACCCATTTTTTTCTGTTTAACCCATTTTTTCTGTTTAACACAGTATTTTTTTTTTAACCAATTTTTTCTGTTTAACCCATTTTTTTTTTTTTTTGTTTAACCCATTTTTTCCATTTTTTTCTGTTTAATCCAGTATTTTTTTGTTTAACCAATTTTTTCTGTTTAACCATTTTTTTTTTTTTTAACCCATTTTTTTCTGTTTAACCCATTTTTTTTTTTTGTTTAATTTTTTTTCGTTTAACCCATTTTTTTCTGTTAAACCCATTTTTTTTCGTTTAATCGATTTTTTTCTGTTTAACCCATATTTTTTTTTTTGTTAACCCATTTTTTTTGTTTAACCCATTTTTTCTGTTAAACCCATTTTTTTCTGTTTAACCATTTCTTTTTTTTTTTTTTTGTTTAACAAATTTTTTCTGTTAAACCCATTTTTTTGTTTAACCCATTTTTCTGTTTAACCCATTTTGGAGGGGGGTTATTTTATGCTGAAGACATTTTGTTTTTCATTCATTCTTGATGGGTATTGAAATTTTTTTTAAAAACTCAATTCTTTTTCAAGGATATTTTTTAAAACTCATTTTTTTGTTTAACCCATTTTTTCTGTTTAACCCATTTGTTTCTGTTTAATCTATTTTTTTTCTGTTTAACCCATTTTTTTTTTGTTTCACGCATTTTTTCTGTTTACCCCATTTTTTTTTGTTTATCCCATTTTTTTTTTTAACCCATTTTTTTCGTTTACCCCATTTTTTTCTGTTTAACCCATTTTTTTTTGTTTAACAAATTTTTTTTGTTTAACCCATTTTTTTTGTTTAACCCATTTTCTTTTTTTAACCTATTTTTTCTGCTTAACCCATTTTTTGTTTAACCCATTTTTTTTTGTTTAACCCATTTTCTTTTTTTAACCTATTTTTTCTGTTTAACCCATTTTTTTGTTCAACCCATTTTTTCTGTTTAACCCAGTTTTTTTTTTTTTTTTGTTTAACCCCTTTTTTTTTTTTTGTTTAACCCATTTTTCTGCTTAACACGTTTTTTTTTTTTTTTTTTTGTTTAACCCATTTTTTTCTGTTTAATTGATTTTTTTCTGTTTAACCCATTTTTTTGTTTAACCCATTTTTTTCTGTTAAACCCATTTTTTTTTTTTAACCCATTTTTTCTGTTTAACCCATTTTTTTGTTTAACACATTTTTTTTGTTTAACCCATTTTTTTCTGTTTAACCCATTTTTTTTTTGTTTAAGCCATTTTTTTTTTTTGTTTAACCCATTTTTTTTTTGTTTAACCCATTTTTTTTTTTGTTTAACCCATAGGGTAGATAGAACTTGAAACTATAATAAAAAACAACAAAGAAGAGTGTAAGCTTTTGAATTTATTAATATAAAATTACAATCATCAGGTATACAAAACTTAAGAGACTGACTCTGTATCAATGATGCAGAGGAGTTGCTATATATATATTTGTGAGCCTTAATTTGCGAAGCAACCAAAATGTGTATATTCAGGGTTCCCACTCATTTTAGGAAACCATTTTCCAGGACGTTTCCAGGACATTTCCAGGACATTTTAAAAATTTTCCAGGACAGCACTTATTCGCGGCAATTTTATAATTTACTATTATGTCTAATATTGACACATTAAGCCAGTTTTATTCTTACTTTTCTATGATGCCAGGTTAATGAAGTATCTTGAGTTCATTATAGATGATGACTACATCTATCAATTAATTATAGAGAGAGTCCATAAAGTCAGTGTGCACTTTAAAGTTATAAATTCATTAAAGTGCAAACAGATTTTATGGACAAAATGTACTATAAAATAGTCTGGCCTCCTGTTTTTGCTTAGCCATGATCACCATTGCTGTTTTAAAATTGGCAAATCAATTTAGATAATTTACCCCTCTCCTTCCATGTTTAAAATAATTTTTTTTTTATTGAGTTTGTACAAATTTCAATAAACTCAAATTTCAAATATTTACCGTACGGTGTTTCTCACTTTTTATCGACAAATATATGGAAATATTTCCCAATGCCCCTTCACTTTATATCTATATTATATTTTATATACTATTATATATTAAAGTTATATTTCAAAGTTAAAATATTAGATAGTGAAGCACATTGGAAAAGAAAACATCTCAAAGAAGCATATGTTTGACTGTAGTATAGAGATGAACACAATATGGGAACCAATTATTAAAAAGACTAAATCAAATTGTTTTTAAAGTTAATTACTTTGCAAATAAAAATATCGAAAAAGACTGATGGCAAATTTTATGCCTTAAGTTGCACAGGAAATGCCAATAAACTTTTTCTAAATGATCATGATTCTTCTAGTGACACATGTCCGAATGATAGGCATGCAAAAACAATGGTCATTGTTTTTGAATGAGATCTTTGAAGGTTCTTCAACGCCTATTTGATCAACTGTCAAACTGTTAAAAATAATTTCCCAGGTTGGATCATTACTATACTTGGATACAAAGCGAACACCTGAGGAAAGCTGGAGGATATAACAGCTGAAACATTATATGTATATACATACAATAAAGATGAGGATAACAATCCGAAAAATCAAAATTATTCCTATCAAACCTCATCTCAAAAATATAGCTCATGTTTATTTATGTTGTCATATTAGGCAGATGGGGGAGGGGATTGTGTTTTGTACAAATTCATAAAAACAAAATGTTATAAACAGAATGGGTTGGTTTGTTTTGTTTTACAGCAATGTCATTCCTGGCACCTTCAGCCACCACCACCTAGCACATATTATAAGAAGGGTTGATCATAGATTGATTGGAGGGGCTCTCTCCGACCGCCCATCTAAACTAAGTAATGGTCTAAGCTAGGTATACCCAATTTGTTAAAAAGTCCATGTTTTTACAATACAAATATACCCCCCGCCTTCCAAAAAATAAAGATGCTACTCAGGTAGAAAATAAGTATCAAAAATCAGAAAATAAAATCAAAATACCACCCTGTCGGCTGGGGCTTTAGAACGCACCGACTGTACCTCTGCAGAGGGGTAAGATTCCCCCAATGGGGCCACCTGTTGGCCGTGGGTGGCGACCCGTGATGCTTAAGGAGAGTGCCCAGGTGGATGAGCAGTTCATGACATGCAATACTCCACTTTGGCCCTATCTTGGGCTAGACGGGCGGTCGGAGAAGCCCCCTCCGATCAATCGGCTGGTCACATCAAGCCCTAGCACCTATATGATTTTCCCAACCCTATTACCCTTATGGCAAGCCCCAACCCCTTTTTATCATATGGGTGCTAGAAGGCGGTGGCTGCGGGTCTACATGTCCTGGGAATGACGTTAAACTCTATCTGATGGTGAGGTTCCAGGAATGTAGAGCGACCCTTCATCACCATTGCTACCTGGTCCACTCTGACCCGGAGTGGTAGTACCTGTTAGGGTCCCATCTATGGGTTAAATAGAAAATTGTATTTATAAAAAAATTGTATTATCCATTAAGAATTGATTTATTTCAAAACTTTATCAGCATTAAATGACCCACTGAGGTTGATATGCCGTAAAACAAAACAAACCAAACCAAAATAAAAATAAAAACTAAAAAATAATTTTTGGATATTTAAAAAAATTTTTTTTTTTTTTTACTCATTTCGATAATTATTTAATCTTTAATTATTTATCTTATAAAAGAAAAAAGTATACATCAATATTTGCTCTGTTTAAAGGGGGGGCGCTAATTTTCAATAGAGTTTGTGACAAAAAATTATTAGAGATTGATACTAAAGTAAAGTAGTTATTAAAAAAATATGTTTTTAGAATATAATAATATGACATTTTAAACTTAACATCATGATACTCATATCTTAAATGAATTTTATATATTAATTTATCATAGCAGAAATACCTAATTAAATCAAAAAGTTTTAAAATAAAATAACTGATGCATTATAAAATCCATTCATTAATAAATCAATACTGAAAATTTCATTAAAATCAGATAATTCCCAGATTTTTGGTAATTCTTTTTTTCAATCTAGTGTTAAATTTATTTTGTAAACACTGATTTTACGGCAACTCCATAATTGTAGAATATCTACATATATTTGCCGATAAAAAGTGAAAAATACAGCACGTACATATTTGAAATTTGAATTTGTTTTGTAAAAATTCATGGTAAAAAAAAATTAAATCTGGGAGGGGGTAAAATATCTAAATTGATTTGGCGATGAAAAGTGGGGTTGGGGTGGGGCATTGTAAAATATCTCCATTAATTTGCTGATAAAATGTGAAAAACATGACTCGGAAAATATCTATATTTGGCTAGAATTATGTCTTATGCCAGCAATTAAAAACAGTGTAAATTAGGGCAGGAATCCGGGATGACAAAATGTTAAAATGACCAATAGTACTATTCGCAGAGTTCCGTCCCGGCCTCCTGCCTTAAAAAAACGCTAGGCGGTTATAGGTGAAAAAACAAACCCACCTATGAATGAAGTCCCTAGCTGAAGTGGTGCCTGCTGTATATGAAAAAATAATTTGTCAATTGAAGGCGTTTGTATGGATTTAAAAAAATTTTTTTTTTTTTAGTTTGAAGGTTAAAAGTAAGCCATATTTTTAAAAAGGTTAAAATATTTACATATACTTGTCGAAAAAAGACTGGAGGTGATAAAATATCGCTGTTTTTTGTGGTTTTTTAAAAAATATTTTCAAAAATATGGCTTACTTTTAACACCTTCAAAACACTAAAAAAATAATAATTTGTCGATAAAAACGCCTTCAATCAACAAATTATTTTTTCATATACAGCAGGCACCGTTTCAGCTAGGGACTTCATTCATAGATGGGTTTGTTTTTTCATCTATTACCACAGGAGACTGGGATGGAACTTTGCGAATAGTACCTGACCAATATTTCCAGGAGTGGGTGGGGTAAAAAAGAACAATTTCCTCATATATTCCTTTAAAATAAATTGAACCCACATTTTATGTCCGTGTTTTTGCAATAAATGTTTTATTTTTTTTGCACCCGTTATTCTACAATACTAAATATATTTTCTTTATTTATTTTAATATTCACTTCAATGTGTATATTCTAAAAGTTTTTATTTTGTGAGAATGGTTAGTTTTAAAGGCTCGTTTTACAATTTAGGCATAAATTGGGTCCTCTTTTTATGACCGTAATTTTGTTTTTTCATCGACGATGATTAAAATCTGATGTTTTTATTTTAGAGTACCAAAGCCAAAAAAAAAAAAAGAAATAACAACAAAGGGTAAACTTCAACTTTTTACTCATAAATTCCTACCATAAAATTAGGCTTGGGTATTTTATGGTAGGAATTTACGAGTAAAAAGTTGAAGTGTAAAAATGAACCCTCACTTTAAAACTAACCATTCTCACAAAATAAAAACTTTTAGAATATACACATTGAAGTGAATATTAAAATAAATAAAGAATATAAAATGAGGGTTCAGTTTATTTTATGGTAGGAATATATGAGAAAATTGTTCTTTTTTACCTGGGTGGGGAGTATTATCACCGTAAAAAGAACACTTACTTCAACGGAGTTGAAATTGACTTTTGATATCCTTGAATATTTTGTTCAAGCACCGCTTGCTTGAAGACTTGCTAGGAAGGTGTGTTCCCCAACCCCACCCCGTCAACATGACTAAAGACAGTAACACTGCCATTGTTGACAGTCGCTTGATCCCAAACCCCACATTCGACAAACTACCAAGACTAAAATGGTTATCAACTTTTGTCTTAGGAAATTTTTTTTACTTTCCAGTGTTTCCAAAAATATTTAACAAACTTTTTTTCAATGAACATTAATTTTATTTAATTCTTAAATGTATTTTTTTTTAAATTGTTCATTTTCAGTCAAAATTTTGCATGTGTGCTATTCTATACAAGTACAGAAAATTCTTTTTAAATGTTCTAAACTTTACGAGGTAGAGGGAGGAGTTTTGTAAAACGTAATTTATTTTTTAACCTTTCTTTAACGAATACCTTATTATCTTTAGTCTGATGACAAATTCTTGACTTGTTCAGTGTCGTATAAAAATAAATCAAAATATTGCTACATGATGAAAGCGAAACTTCAAAATAGCCAATCAGAAGCATTTTTACGGTTTAATGAATATTTATGACCAGTTTGGGAAATGTTGGGTAGGTTCATTGAGCAAAAACAAAACAAAAAAATAAAAAAGCGTCCTTGTTATTTTACTAGTTATATTTGTTAACGGTAACAATAACATTAATTTTGTCTCAGATAATTCAAATTTTCCAGGACAAAAAAACGAAAATTTTCCAGGATTTTGAAAAAATACCCCCATCGTTTCAAGGTTTTCCAGTACTGGAAAACAAAATTTTTTTTCCCCAGGTTTTCAAGGTTTTCCAGGACGAGTGGGAACCCTGATATATATATATATATATATATATATATATATATATATATATATATATATATGGGAGTAAATATTGAAAATAAATCCGACAATATAAAGAAAATTTTGAAAAAACAAGTGTTCCGAAAATGGGATGAATTTAATTATTATGTGTGGATCGCGACTTGCCTTTCAAAAATAAAACGCTGATCAAATACAGTTACATAACTAAAAAGATTTTCATCTTCTGTTACATATAAAAACATCCATCATTTTCTTCACCCCAAGAAACATCCTGATGAAGGTTCAATGTAACCGAAATGTTTAAACATCGATAATTAAATTCATCCCATTTTCGGAACACTTGTTTTTTCAAATGCCATAGCTGTACTGCTTCAGTTCAATTCTTTTGATAAAGAGGTATTACCTCGAAAATTCAAGAAATAATAAAAAAATACAGGTCAACACACAACAACATTGTTACCGTATTATTATTTTTTATTTATTCCAAACAGCATTGTGATAGCCTTCTAAATCAACCTCCTAACCAATATATATATATATATACCTAGACACACACACTAGCATTCATTTGTATTCCATTTTCTGAAAAGAAATTGAAAAGTTCCAATCAATAATCAATAATCAATCAAATCAATATCTTTAAGTAAAAATCAATAAATATTTTTAAAGTATCAATTCAATTTATGTTAAAATTATACATAATAATAATAATAATAATGAAATTTATTGTGTACAGTACTCAGGTGCACCACCACTCATCAAAGTCTCATGTCAAGTACACAGAATAATGTATTAGTGTCAGGAACATGAACAGTTTACAGTAATAATATACATGTATGTGTACAGTGCTCAGGTGCACCACAACTCATCAAAGTCTCATGTCAACTACACAGAATAATGTATTAGTGTCAGGAACATGAACAGTTTACAGTAATAATATACCTGATGTATGTGTACAGTGCTCAGGTGCACCACAACACTCATCAAAGTCTCATGTCAAGTACACAGAATAATATTATTAGTGTCAGGAACATGAACAGTTTACAGTAAGTAATATATCATGTATGTGTACAGTGCTCAGGTGCACCACAACTCATCAAAGTCTCATGTCTAGTACACAGAATAATGTATTAGTGTCAGAAACATGAATAGTGTACAGTAATAATATACATGCATGTGTACAGTGCTCAGGTGCACCACAACTCATCAAAGTCTCATGTCTAGTACAAGAATAATGTATTAGTGTCAGGAACATGAACAGTTTACAGTAATAATATACATGTATGTGTACAGTGCTCAGGTGCACCACAACTCATCAAAGTCTCATGTCAACTACACAGAATAATGTATAGTGTCAGGAATGAACAGTTTACAGTAGTAAATATGCATGTATGTGTGCACAGTATGTGCATATGTTATGTGGGAGAGTGGTCATCAGTGTATAGTGTAGGCGGACTACAGGAGCATGGAGGATTTGAAAGACTCAGTGCTTCGACAGCCTACAACAGACGCGGACAGTTTATTCCATGTCTCCGCAATTCTGAGCGTGAAAAAATGTTTCTGAAAGTCACGTGAGCAGTGCGTTTTTCTGACTTTGTAGGCATGCCCACGTGTGTTGGAAAGATGGAGATCAAAAAGGTGTTTTGTTCGGAAAAATTGATATCATTTCCTAATCTAATAACTTGACCAATTCTCATTCAAATGATTTCAAACTTAATATCTAGAAACAACTCAAAATTTTATTTTAAATGTTTAAATGCCAGGGGATTTTTTTTTTTTGGAGGGGGGGGGGTCCAGTGAATGGCATTTCTGTAGTTGAAAAGAAAAAAATATAAAACATTTATGATAAAATTTTCAGCTTTTCTACTCATGCTATTAAAATTTGAGATCATTTGAAGGTATTTATGAGGAAGTGCGTCCCGGTCTCCTGCCTCAAAAACCGCTACCCGGTGACTATCAAAATAACAACCCCAGCTCGTCGTAATTCTTGTTTATTTATCGTAATTTGTCGTAATTCTTGTTTAGATATGAAGATGGATATATAGTTTGGAATAGACTCAGATAGATAGATAGATAGATAGACAAACAAAATAATAAGATGAATACGAACAAATAGAGATAGATATTTTGCGACAAGTAAATGTATTTGGGGGGGGGTCGCTTCTTTTTTGTCGTAATTCTTGTTTATTTAAAACTAAAAACAAGACAGTAAACAAACATGAATAAAAAAAATCTTAGTATTTAAAGTTATATAGATAAATATGAACAAATTGAGATGGATAGATATGAAGATGGTAGTTTTGAATAGACTGAGCTGGGTCATTTTAATAGTCACCGGGTTAGCAATTTTGAGGCAGGAACCGGGACGCACTTCCTCATAATTTCCCATTTGAACGAGAATTGGTCAAGTTATTAGATTATGAATGATATTTTTTTTTATGAAACACACTGTATAATAGAAATAAATAAATTGAATAAATAAATATACAAAGTATAGAAATGCCATTTAATGGAAAGCAAAAATCCTTTGAATATCAAACATAGAATTTTGACTTATTTCTACAAATGCTGTTAAAATTTGAGATCATTTGAATGAGAATTGGTCAAGTTATTAAATTATGAAATAATAAATTTTCTAAAACACCATATCTCAAATGATATTGTTATAACCCAAAATAATAAGAACAACAAATATATATAGAAAATAGTTAGATATATTTTTAAATCAAAACAATATTCTTTTTTTTATTTCCCACCAAAGAGATACAGCAGAATTGAGTTGGAGAAGCATTTAATGTTTACAAATAGTGTCTTGTCTGAAACTACACTTTTTTCAATGAAGAGTCAATCATTCGTCAGGGGAGATAACTCTCCTTAACAGATATCAATTTTTTGTAAACTTTTAATTAGTACTATTTTTCTGAATTTTTGAAGATGAGATAATTAATATTATTTGAATTATTTGGACTATTGTCCTCATCTTTATTGTTATCTACACTATTTCTTCTAAATTTTTTAGATGAGGCTTCATAATTAGTATTATTGGATTATTTGACTATTGTCCTCATCTTATTGTTATCTACACTATTTCTCTAAATTTTTTTAGATGAGGCTTCATAATTAGTATTATTTTAGATTATTTGGACTATTGTCCTCATCTTTTTGTTATCTCACTATTTCTCTGAATTTTTTAGATGAGGCTTCATAATTAAGTATTATTTGGATTATTTGGACTATTGTCCTCATCTTTATTGTTATCCTACACTATTTCTCTAAATTTTTTAGATGAGGCTTCATAATTATATTATTTGATTATTTGGACTATTGTCCTATCTTTATTGTTATCTATACTATTTCTCGGATTTTTTTAGATGAGGCTTCATAATTTGTATTATTTGGAACTATTTGTTACATAATTATAGATACCTAATATTTATGTGCAATAGTGTAGAAACAAGATGGCGTTTTAAGGCAGCTGTGGCCTTGAGGAATGAGTGACAGCGTTGACCTCAGTCCTCACCCTACTTTCCGGGATAGCTGTGAGAACCGGTAGAGAAGACCTATCTTCCGTTTAGATAGTAAGTAAGTTTCAGTCAGTTAGCAGCGAGCTCGAAGGGGGTAAGTCGTGTTATACCCGCGGTCCCTCATCTGCGTAGATTGTCTGGTTGGGGATTTAAAAAATAAAGTAAGATCAAAGCAAATCGAGTCTTGTGTTATTACCTCTAAAAACAAACAATGACACAGGGCTTCTGATAAAGAGAAATCCTCAATAAAGACAGACCCGAAGTCCCCAAGAAAGTCAGACCTTAGAAGATTCCAGACCAAGAAAAGATGTTATAAGATTCCAAAGACGGCCAGAAGAATAGAGTAAGTAAAGAAGTAAGTAAAGAAGAGGGTATGCAATATATTGTCCTCATCTTTATTGTTATCTGTACATTTCGGCCGATATGCCTCCAGCCTTCTTCCAGGTATTTCTTGTCGACTAGGAACCTTCTGAAGCTCAGTAATTTTCCTGTAGAAATGAAGAACAGAATACCCATAGATTGAATAAAGGGTTGGGTTCAAAGTTCCATGAATGTCCCGATTATGACAAGAATGTTCCGGAGTTCGAAAGAAGTTCAAGAGTCCGCAAGAAATACCTGGAAAAAGGTCCGAGGGGAACATTGGCCAAAAAGTTGTACAGATAACAAATAAGACAAGAACAATATCCGAATAATCAAATAATTCTAATAATTTGTAAATTTCATGTGTAAACTTCTATTTTTTGTCACTTTTAATTTAAAAATTTTTTTTTTTAATTTTAAAATTTGTAATTTTTTAAACTTCTTGTGTAACAGAGGTTAAAAAAAGTTGATAAAATCTATAAATTTTTTAACTTTTAAAATTTGTAATTTTTTAAACTTCTTGTGTAACAGAGGTTAAAAAAAGTTGATAAAATCTATAAATTTTTTAACTTTTAAAATTTGTAATTTTTTAAACTTCTTGTGTACAGAGGGTAAAAAAAAGTTGATAAATCTATAAATTTTTTAACTTTTAAAATTTGTAATTTTTTAAACTTCTTGTGTAACAGAGGTTAAAAAAAGTTGATAAAATCTATAAATTTTTTAACTTTAAAATTTGTAATTTTTTAAACTTCTTGTGTAACAGAGGTAAAGAAAGTTGATAAATCAATATATTTTTTAACTTTTAAAATTTGTAATTTTTTTAAACTTCTGTGTTAACAGAGGTTAAAAAAAAGTTGATAAAATCTATAAATTTTTTAACTTTTAAAATTTGTAATTCCTTTCAATTCATAATGTATTTAATAAATAATTAATTTATTGGAGTGGCCTAAAGTCGGTATCAGCCAGACGCGAGGGAGTCTATCCCCTTTTCACTAGTGCTAGACCAAGGAGATTGTTTGGACACCTGAGGCAGAGCGCCACTCCTACCATCAGCTCCTCACTTTACCGCACATATCCATGTGGTACTCATACGCTGAGTTGGCGAGGCCAGAATCGAACATGAACTTGCACTTTCCAGCCCGACACTCTACCGACTGAGCTAAGCGGCTTAATTTATAATTACTTGTGTTATTTATTTCTATATCTGTTTTATTCTCAAATGTATTAAAAGAAATCCTATGTATAATTTTATATTGAAATCAATCTGAATAAAATAAAGTGTAATCTTTTTTTATGTTCTTATTTAATTTAAATACTTGTGTCTGGAGGTCACTTTTTTTTGTGTGTGTGTTATTCTCTTTCCGTGTGATTAATAATAATTGTATACAATTTGTTTTACTGCTACATAATTCTATAATTCTTA
>CM042179.1:48198590-48221090 GCA_023376005.1 Doryteuthis pealeii
TCATGTCATCAGTTTTTTTTTTTTAATGCACGAATAGGAAAGGCATGGCTGGCCACAAACAAATTGATAGTCATCTGATTTCACTGACAAGCTGAAGTGACATTTCTTCCAGGCTGTAGTCATATCAGTACTGCTGTATGGCTGCACCACCTGTACCCTGACGAGGCGCCTTGAGAGTAAGCTAGATGGGACCTGCACAAGAATGTTGCGTACAGTACTAAACAACCAGTGGAAACAGCACCCCACAAGGGAGCAGCTGTATGGTCACCTGCCCCCTATCTCATCCGAGTGAGACGGACTAGACATGCAGGACACTGCTGGAGAAGCAAGGACGAACTCATAAGCGATGTTCTCCTGTGGAAGCCAACACATGGACATGCTAGTGTGAGCCGCCTAGCAAGGACCTACATTAACCAGATATGTAAAGATGCTGGCTGCAGCGAGAAAGAACTCCCAGGTTCAATGAATGATAGGGAAGGTTGGTGAGAGATTGTCATGGATATCCGTGCTGCCTGCACAACATGATGATGATGATGATGATGATGATATATATATATATATAGTATTTCTTTCATCTTAATTTCATTTGTTTTTTATCACAACTATCGAAACTGTCACTCTACGGACATTAGTAGTAATATCAAATTTTTATTAAATAAAGTATTATCAACAATTAAGTTTTGTATAGTATTTCTTTAATCCCAGCTACTCTGACAGCTACGGGTAATAAAAATTTAATATAATCATAAAAGGTAAAGTCGACGGGGCGGCCTAAAGTCGGTATCAGCCAGTCAGCGAGGGAGTCTATCCCTTTTTCAATAGCGCTAGACAAGGAGATTGTTTTTAGCATCTGAGGTGGGTGCCACACCTACCATCAGCTCCTTACTTTACCGCACAGATCCCTGTGCTACTCATACGCTGAGTTGGCGGGGACCGGTATCGAACTAGGAACCTTGTGGTTTCTAGCCGAACGCTCTACCGACTGAGCTAACTTGGCCCTAGGTGTACTCTGCTTAAATATTGACCTTATGTCACATCCTGCTCGTGGCAGAGGGGTTTTGTAAATACATATTTTATACCTAGAGTTTAGGGAATCAGAATCATTGTACGTTTTTTGTGATTTACTTTGTGCATTACTTCTCTATGTGCAGGATTAGAAAGCCTCACAGATGAATGTAAGACGTAGTCTAATTCAGGAAATTAGGCTTTAAGAGTTCGAACTGGAGCATAACACAACCAAAAAACTTTGTAGCGCAAAACTTTGTAGCCGAACGCTCTACCGACTGAGCTAACCCGGCCCTAGGTGTGCCCTGCTTAAATATTGACCTTATGTCACGTCCTGCTCGTGGCATTCGGCCCCATTATAATCATAATACAGTTAATTTTCTTTAAAATTTGTGTTGGGTGCAAATTATTTTGGATGAATAACAAATAAAAACCAATAAGAAATGATATATAAACTCACTCACTCATTTTGTAATTCTTTTTCAATGTCCGCCACAATTTGATTCCAAGTGCTCTCTAAAATTATAATTTTCAAAAAATATTTACTTTCATTTTGTTTATTTAAAAGTATAAAAAAAACAACTTACATTTTTCTTTCCTTAAGAAGAAAACAAAAAAACCCCTTTTGCGATCTTGTTTCATAAGGACATTTTTTTCATTTACACCGTCAAAATCCGGTTGTTGTTTAGGGGTTAGTTTTATAATTTAAAAAAAAAAAACTCAAAAATCATCTGTTAACAAACAACCGGATGTTGGCGGTTTAAATGAAAAAAATTACCTTATGAAACGATATCACAAAAAGGGGGTGCTTAAAGGTCATATGGTGCAAAATTTTAACAAACACCACAAAAAGACTCATATATATGTGGAGATTTAAAAAATAAAACAAAACCAAATAAAAAATGAATAAAATCAAATATAATGCAACAAAATTAAATTAAATAAAATTTAAAAATTTAAAAAAGACACAAAATGTAATAAGATAATACAGACTGGACAGGAGCAGCAATGTGCAAAAAAAAAAAATGGCTCTTTCCTTGCACGAAAAAAGAATCTCTTTCTTTTAGACCCAGAACTTTTTTGGGTACACACTCACTATCAGCTGGCACAGGAGGTTATCTTCTCCCCAAGAAAAATTTGTAAACCTATGAATAAAAGTCTAACCCTAAAAGTATCTTTTGTCTTTGTCATTTTTTTCTCTTCTTTAATTCCTTTTCAGTCAAGCTTTTGACTGGCTCAGGAGAAAAATCTCCTCTCCAAGAAATAGCTAGAAATAAAGTCTGAACCTTGAAAGTATCTTTTGTCTTTGTCTCTTCTTTTCCCTTCCTTTAATTCCTTTTCAGTCTGACAACCCACAAGAAAGAAGGAAGAAATACATATAATGACTGGGAACAGAAGCTTTTGACTGGCTCAGGAGAAAAATCTCCTCTCCAAGAAATAGCTAGAAATAAAGTCTGAAACTTGAAAGTATCTTTTGTCTTTGTCTCTTCTTTTCCCTTCCTTTAATTCTTTTCAGTCTGACAACCCACAAGAAAGAAGGAAGAAATACATATAATGACTGGGAACAGAAGCTTTTGACTGGCTCAGGAGAAAATTCCTCTCCAAGAAATAGCTAGAAATAAAGTCTGAAACTTGAAAGTGTCTTTTGTCTTTGTCTCTTCTTTTCCATTTCTTTAATTCCTTTTCAGTCTGACAACCCACAAGAAAGAAGGAAGAAATACATTTAATGACTGGGAACAGAAGCTTTTGACTGGCTCAGGAGAAAAATCTCCTCTCCAAGAAATAGCTAGAAATAAAGTCTGAAACTTGAAAGTATCTTTTGTCTTTGTCTCTTCTTTTCCCTTCCTTTAATTCCTTTTCAGTCTGACAACCCACAAGAAAGAAGGAAGAAATACATATAATGACTGGGAACAAGCTTTTGACTGGCTCAGGAGAAAAATCTCCTCTCCAAGAAATAGCTAGAAATAAAGTCTGAAACTTGAAAGTATCTTTTGTCTTTGTCTCTTCTTTACCCTTCCTTTAATTCCTTTTCAGTCTGACAACCCACAAGAAAGAAGGAAGAAATACATATAATGACTGGGAACAGAAGCTTTTGACTGGCTCAGGAGAAAAATCTCCTCTCCAAGAAATAGCTAGAAATAAAGTCTGAAACTTGAAAGTATATTTTGTCTTTGTCTCTCCTTTTCTCTTCCTTTAATTCCTTTTCAGTCTGACAACCCACAAGAAAGAAGGAAGAAATACATATAATGACTGGGAACAGAAGCTTTTGACTGGCTCAGGAGAAAAATCTCCTCTCCAAGAAATAGCTAGAAATAAAGTCTGAAACTTGAAATTATCTTTTGTCTTTGTCTCTTCTTTTCCCTTCCTTTAATTCCTTCTCAGTCTGACAACCCACAAGAAAGAAGGAAGAAATACATATAATGACTGGGAACAGAAGCTTTTGACTGGCTCAGGAGAAAAATCTCCTCTCCAAGAAATAGCTAGAAATAAAGTCTGAAACTTGAAAGTATCTTTTGTCTTTGTCTCTTCTTTACCCTTCCTTTAATTCCTTTTCAGTCTGACAACCCACAAGAAAGAAGGAAGAAATACATATAATGACTGGGAACAAGCTTTTGACTGGCTCAGGAGAAAAATCTCCTCTCCAAGAAATAGCTAGAAATAAAGTCTGAAACTTGAAAGTATCTTTTGTCTTTGTCTCTTCTTTTCCCTTCCTTTAATTCCTATTCAGTCTGACAACCCACAAGAAAGAAGGAAGAAATACATATAATGACTGGGAACAGAAGCTTTTGACTGGCTCAGGAGAAAAATCTCCTCTCCAAGAAATAGCTAGAAATAAAGTCTGAAACTTGAAAGTATCTTTTGTCTTTGTCTCTTCTTTTCTCTTCCTTTAATTCCTTTTCAGTCTGACAACCCACAAGAAAGAAGGAAGAAATACATTTAATGACTGGGAACAGAAGCTTTGGACTGGCTCGGGAGAAAAATCTCCTCTCCAAGAAATAGCTAGAAATAAAGTCTGAAACTTGAAAGTGTCTTTTGTCTTTGTCTCTTCTTTTCCCTTCCTTTAATTCCTTTTCAGTCTGACAACCACAAGAAAGAAGGAACAAATACATATAATGAGGTTTAAATGTAACAACCAGCGAACCTGCACAAAAACGACCTACAAGCCTAAACTCACATGAAACAACAATCAACATTACCCCATACATCTATATTATAAAGATTTTAACCACGAATGGTGGCAGACAGTTCAAGAGTTAAGAATAAACAAACAAACCAGAATGTGAATAAAAACTTGTATTACAAAATATATAACAATAAAGGGGGGGTTGCAAACTTTTAGTGCGTCTGCACAAATGTATAATTTGTAAATAACTTAGCTGACTCCTGAGGTAGGGTGAATTATCGGATCCCCTGCTACGGCTTCTCTGTCGCAATGCTGGATTTGAGCAAATACATATAATGAGGTTTAAATGTAACAACCAGCGAACCTGCACAAAAAACGACCTACAAGCCTAAACTCACATGAAACAACAATCAACATTACCCCATACATCTATATTATAAAGATTTTAACCACGAATGGTGGCAGACAGTTCAAGAGTTAAGAATAAACAAACAAACCAGAATGTGAATAAAAACTTGTATTACAAAATATATAACAATAAAGGGGGGGTTGCAAACTTTTAGTGCGTCTGCACAAATGTATAATTTGTAAATAACTTAGCTGACTCCTGAGGTAGGGTGAATTATCGGATCCCCTGCTACGGCTTCTCTGTCGCAATGCTGGATTTGAGAGACGTTCAATTTGAGGTCCGTCTTCGATGCTGGTCGAGCAGAAAAAGCATGAGTTTCCCACTTTGGGTTTCCCACTTTGGGTTTACCGCCAAAGTATTCTAGCTTGTGATTGGTCGTTTGCAACAGAGGCTCACAGACAAGGGACGATAACCCCATACCCCAGAATTCTTAATAATATGTAGGTGTCCTCAATTTCGCATACCTGCTGATCACAAGAAAATCTTCTAAAAATAAACTTAAATAATAATTTAAATATAATTATAATACAAATTTTGGTCTATGAAGTAATAAAAGAAGAATTTTTTTTGTCAATATATGTTTACTAAATTGAAAAGGCTAATTTTTTTTTTTCAAAGGCACAATGGATAAATTAATGTTTTGTAAATTAATATTTCATTCTTTTAACTTATATATATATTTATACTTTATCAGAAATGTATCAAAGAAAAAGTCTCGCTTTTTCGTACTCTTTGCGGAGAAGCGTCCCGGCCTCCTGGCTGAAAAAAACGCTAGCTGGTGGCTGCAGAAAAAAAAACACCAGCTACAATTGAAGTCCGTATACAGGGTGACCCAGAAAAAAGAACCCACAAATTTTGATATAAAACTGTTAATTTTAACTAGGGGGGTTTAGGGGAAAAACGCCCTAAGTTGGTTGGGGGGTTGTGGTGCAAATGACACCACTTCGGCTACGGACTTCAATCGTAGCTGGTGTTTTTTGTTTTCAGTAGCTTTTTTTGAGGCAGGAGGCCGGAACGGTTCCCCGCGAAGAGTACCCTTTTTTCTTTTCTTTTTTTTCAATAATATTAAGAAAACAAAAACAAATAACTAATTTAGCATTTCGTTGATACCTGTTAAAGGTAATTTTGATTAAAAGAAAGAGCAACCAGTCGCTGTTCTTAGAACTTTTTTGTTTTGAATAAAACATAGGTAGTCCACGTTTCGACTCTTGTCATTCATTAGGGATTTAAATTTGTTTTTAGCCGCCTTAATAAAATAAAATAAAAAAAGTAAGTTCACTTTAAACTTTCCAAATTATGTAACCGACTGTCTAAAAAGAAAGTTGATATTGACTGGGACTCTTTTGAGTACATAGTAAAAACATAAAAACCGCCAAAATAAACCCCCTCTTACCACGGAAAAAAAAGGAAAGAAAATACAGCGCTAAAAGTTTTTAATTCAAGCACCAGCTAACTCCGCTCTTTATTCAAAAGATAAACCTGTATACAACAAAATTATATTTAAAAAATATTTCATTTTCTTTACCTCTACAACTTCACAAAAGGTTCCCTCGGTAGCGTCAACACTATCCATCTTTTCTTTTTAATTTTTGTTTATGTGGGGTGAAGTGACGTATGGGAGTAGGTGGGGGATGCGCAGAATAGGAAGTAAATGGGTACACTCCGCTTTCGCGTAATATTCACAACGATTTATATTAAAAAAAAAAAATTTTAAATAATAATTTCATAATTATTTATTTCTCAATATCTAGTTCGTTTATAATTTTTTTAGATAAATATATAAATGAATATCATTAAAAAAAAACGCTAAAAATATTTTCTACGCAAAAAAATATTTTCTACATAAATTTTTTAAAACTAATTTCGTATTGCACTAACTTACAATTTTAACAAATAAAATATTAATAAAAATTAATTTCTTGTTTTATTATTGCTTTAAAAAAATTATATAAGTATTTTTTTTTCTATTGTATCTTTCCGGGTTTTTTTTAGTTGTGTATAAATACGAAACTAAAGCTACTTCCTTTCTTGTTGAAAAGAAAGATGGATTCTAGCTGGAATGAGATCGCAATTGTCAGGAAAGAAAATCGCCATGAGCTTTCTCTACAAGGCTCTGAGATTAGTGATAGAATATCAAGAGTCGGGCTCTGTCCTGAAATATTCACACTTACCGGTTTAAATCACCTGGAGATTTCTTCAACCTGTTTAAGTGATATTAATGTCGGCAATCTAGGAAACCTGTGTAATCTTTCTAGCCTCATGCTATGTAGTAATAAGATAAACTCCATGCCCAAATCTCTGGGCAAGTTGACTAAACTTAAGGTTCTAGATTTATCTAATAACGAATTAGTTTCTCTACCCGAAGAAATTTGTACTCTAGTGAGTCTAGAAGTTTTTAATATTAATAAAAATTTACTTGAAACCATACCCGCCGTTTCTGGTCTTGTAAAATTGCATAAGTTTAATATATCTCACAATAAGTTAAAATTCCTGCCAGAAGGAATTAGCAGCCCTAAACTTGTTCATCTGAGTCATATTCTTGCAAATGACAACCACATCGAAGAAATGCCAGCAGATTTATCCAATCTGCCTCATTTGAATGTCTTGGATATGTCTAACAATAAGATGGTTAGCATTCCACCCGAATTGTGTCAATGTGCCCGACTTAAAGAATTAAGCCTGAAAGGAAATAATGTCCAGGAGAGGAAACTGGCTAAATTATTAGACCAGTCGTCTAAGAAGAGCATCTTTGACTTTCTTAGTAATCTCTTGGAAAAACAACGAAAATCTGAGGGGTCGTCCCGTGGGAATAATAATAATAGACCTGGTAAAAACAAGAAGAAATCTCGTTCGGGCAAAAATGGACCTGATGGAGAACTTTGCGAAGACCTTATCAGGTGTAAGATTAACGTTTCTCATTTCCCAAAAGAAAATGAAATGTCCGTTGTGGTCACCCCATCCGTATTGAAAGTTAGACCCTATATCGTCTGCTGTATAGTGAAGAATCTAAATTTCACAAATAACCCTACTGCCTTTAAGAAGTTCATCGCTTTACAAGTAAGACATTTTTATTTACTTTACTATTGAATTTTATTTTCGTCGTTTGTCCAAAATAGGACGACAAAGAAAATTTGCGTTTTTTTTTTTTTTTTTTTTTTTTTAATTTTTAATGATTTTTTTCTTTTTTTTTTCTCTCGAAAATATACCACAGCCCCCACAAAAATCGTATAGAAATGTCATATCTAAATTCACCATTCAGATAATTTGCTTCATTTTTGGTTTGTTTGTCGTTTTTTTTTGGGGGGGGGTGCTAGCTAAACATTTACATTTAAGTCTTAAAATATATATATCGGAATTCGGTTGTATATGTTTGTAATGGAGAAAGGAAAAACTGAAGAAATATTGTAAATGACTTGAATTGTAGCTATTATTTGAAGACAATTTTTAAATGTAACTTCTCAATTTAAAAAACAAAATGAAACCCATATTGCTAATCATTACACCACGTGAGGTATTATATAAACGAATATAAAATATTCTATAAAAAAAAATTAATTTGGATACCTTGGTATCTTTTTTCAGTATTAATACCAAATAGATAAATGTGAATATTTGTAATGAATGATATATTTTAGTAAAAACCACCCTTTTTTTTTTTTCGTTTCCTTTTTTTTCTTTTTTTAAATTATATTATTCAATTTTAATTTAATATTATGCGTTAGTAACTCTATAGTTCCTCACGCAACAGAATTTACCAAAATATTTAGCATCTTTGCTTTTTGTTTTTCTTTACCATATGGTGTGACTGGCATTTTCGTTTTTGTTGAATCTCGAAGTCTAGAATATTACAGAAACAAAAACTTTGTCTTTTTGTAATATAGTCATTTAATTCCAACGACAAGAATTCTCTTTTAATTTACCGTTTATTTACAGTGTAAATTTTACACAAAAAAATATTCAATTAAATAATTCTTGAGAAAAACTGTCATTTTTTTTTTGGGGGGGGATACAGTTTATTAAATAATAAAGAGGAAAAAAACTCCGTTTTTCTCTTCTTAAAATGTGACATCATCTACATAAATTTCCCGAGATATAGTTTTTTTCTTTTTTTATGTACAAAAAAACTCGTCTATCGCATCCCTAATATTTTAAATTAAGTCTTCATTTGATTCATGGTGGGGATGGAAAAAAGAGAGCGTAATATTCGATCTAGTAAAAATTGGGCAAATAGGGGAGTTTAATAAATACCCCACGGTCAATTAATAATTTGATACGAAAAATACGTACTAATGCACAATAACGCGCAAGAGCACTACCACTAACCCTACCCCCTCAAAGGTTTTGGATATTTCCGTGAAATGTAATGCTTTTTATATATTTTTTATATTAGTGATACACTTTCGGGTATATGATATTTAAATGATTTTAAATGCTTTTTATATATATTCAATATAATAAATGATAGACTTTCGGGTATTTCCGTGAAATGTAATACTTTTTAATAATTAGTATAAAAAGTTTTTATATATTATATTTAATATCAGAAATATCTTGCTCGCTTTTATTGGGTGTTAATACCGGGTCGGGTTAGCTTAGTCGGTAGAGCGTACGGCTAGGAAACCACAAGGTTCCTAGTTCGATACCGGTCCTCGCCAACTCAGCGTATGAGTAGCACAGGGATCTGTGCGGTAAAGGAGCTGATGATAGGTGTGGCGTTCCATCTCAGACGCAAAAAAAATAATCGCCTTGGTCTAGCGCTAGTGAAAAGGGGATAGACTCCCTCGCTGGTTGGCTGATACCGTCTTTAGGCCACCCCGACGACTTTACTTACTTACCGAAAAATATTCAATAAATTTGTTGTATAGTTACCGTAAAAATATATCGAATATTTTTTATATAAAAAATATTCGATCAAACAATATATATTATATATTGTTTAATTTAAATTCCGTGTAGTAAAATTTATTGGACAAATAAAGACGTGTTTTACAATACAAAATGTGGCAGAAAAGACCAGAAAAGTGTGGGTGGGGAGTATCTTGGTCAATAGTGTCTTTAACTTTACTAATCTTAAATTGGCGCCTTGCGTAAATAGCAAACTAGACAAGCAACCCATTCAATACTAAATGAGTTCGAGTTTTATTTGGTGCCACCGTACATCCGGCCCTCTGTCATAACTTAGCAAATTTTTTAAAGTAAACAATTCAACTATCTTAATCACTAAACCAGCCAGAAAAAAAATATTTTCACCATAACATCTTATTTATTCTAAACACTTTCTAACTATTTGTCTGAATTTTTTAGATTAGGCTTGATGTGCACAATATATTTTTTTTTTTTTTTCGTACTGCTGTCCTCATCTTTTAATAGTAAAGTTATTGGAGTGGCCAATTATCGTTTTCAGTCTGACAGCGACGGAGTCTATCTCCTTTTCGCTAACGCTAGACCAATTGTTTTTGTTGAGGTGGTGCACCACACCTTAGGTCAGCTCCCACTTTACCGCACTGATCAGATTACCAAATCTGTGCTACTCATGCGCTGAGTTAGCGGGGACAACAGCGGCCGAAACGTATTTTTACATATATCTCAAAGACGAGGGCAACAGTCTAAAAAATAAAATAAAAATACACACTTTCAAACTACATACACCATAATCCGTCAGTTACTCTATAATTTTTACTATTCCCATATTTACACATCTTGCAGGGGAGGGGATAAAATTGATAAGATATATAAATAAAATCCTTAATATTACAAAACAAGGGAAATATTTACAATATGATGAGTGGTTAGTATTTAGGCCCTTCCCCCACCCCCTCTAAATACGTCAGAAAAACAAGTTAACAACCGGTTGAAAATTATGTGGGAAGTGATTCGTAAATTTTTCTCCATCTCTGCAGAACTTGAATTTCTGTCATCTAAAGTGGGTGTTAAAAATGAAAAGTGACCGTGTACTTTCAGACACTTTTTTTTTTTTTTTTTTTTTTTTTTTTTTTTTTCAAAAAATGAAGAAACATATTTAACTGCTGGGTTGATTTTTTTTTTTGGGGGGGGGGATTTATGAGGAAGTGCGTCCCGGTCTCCTGCCTCAGAAATTGCTACCCGGTGACTATTAAAATAACGTCCCCAGCTATGTTGTCTCGGCGGTTTTACTTGAAAGAAAAGGGCGTTAAATGTATTTTTTGTCGTAATTGTTACCCTAAGTTGGTTGTTTTCTTTCAAGTAAAACCGCCGAGACATCATAGCTGGGGACGTTATTTTAATAGTCACTGGGTAGCAATTTCTGAGGCAGGAGGCCGGGACGCACTTACCCATAAATTACTTTTCTTTTTTTTTTTTTTTTTTTTTTTTTTTCTTCACAAAATCCAAATTATTAAAAATGTATTCCAAATTCCAACAAATCTTTGAAACAATTTGAATTGGGTATCTTAAAATTTTCACATCTGATTCGGTGTCTGTCTGTAACCGAAACTACATCACAATACACTCAGAAATAGCATAAGTTTATCAATGAGTAATTAAACTATAGTCAAAATCATTATATAGAATAAATCTTATTAAAATATTTTCTACAAAAATCTGAGTTAGATTTGCCTCAAAACAGCCCATGTTTAAAATCTTGCAATGTGTCTTATATATCACTAAAAGATAAAGATTTACATAATATATAATACAATTAATTTGCATACTGGGTTTAATAAAAACGGGTTTAATAAATAATTACTTGGTGTTATTGATCTATTGTTTCATTCTTCAACGTATTAGAATGAATCCTATCAATGATTTTTTATATAGAAACCAATTGAAATATAACCAAAATAAGTAATATTTTTATTTTTTGATCTATCTCAATTTTATTTTTTATCTATCTATCTCAATTTTTATTTTTTGATCTATCTATCTCAATTTTTATTTTTGATCTATCTATCTCAATTTTTTATTTTTTGATCTATCTATCTCAATTTTTATTTTTTGATCTATCTATCTCAATTTTATTTTTTGATTTTTTGATCTATCTATCTCAATTTTTATTTTTTGATCTATCTATCTCAATTTTTATTTTTTGATCTATCTATCTCAATTTTTATTTTGATCTATCTATCTCAATTTTTATTTTTTGATCTATCTATCTCAATTTTTATTTTTTGATCTATCTATTCTCAATTTTATTTTTTGATCTATCTAATCTCAATTTTTATTTTTTGATCTATCTATCTCAATTTTATTTTTGATCTATCTATCTCAATTTTTATTTTTTGATCTATCTATCTCAATTTTATTTTTTGATCTATCTATCTCAATTTTTATTTTGATCTATCTATCGATCTATCTATCTCAATTTTTATTTTTTGATCTATCTATCTCATTTTTATTTTTGATCTATCTATCTCAATTTTTATTTTGATCTTCTATCTCAATTTTTATTTTTTGATCTATCTATCTCATTTTTATTTTTTGATCTATCTATCTCAATTTTGATCTATCTATCTCAATTTTTTTGTAAAAAAATTTCCCGGTACATTTTTTTTTTTTTTTTTTTTTTTTTTTACTTTCCATCAAATATGTTCATCAAATATTTCATATTCAAATTTTATTTTGTTTTCCAGAAAAATCTTCATGATACAATTTGTTAATTTTTTGTAAAAAAAATCTACATTAAAATTTTTCCCGATACATTTTTAAAATTTTTTTTTTTTTTTTTTTTTTTTTTTTTTTAATTTTTTTTTTTTTAATTATTTACTTTCCATCAAATATGTTAATCAAATATGTTCATATCCAAATTTAATTTTGTTTTCCAGACAAAACTTCATGATACAATTTGTGAGAAGAGACAAGGTGCAACAATAGCTACACACGATGTGAATTTTATCAAATTCCCTCTGACATATGATGCTAAAGTTCCTTCAACTATAAGGGTATGTCTCATTCATTATTGTATGTTTGGTTTCTTTGTTTAATGGCATATCAACCTTCATGGGTTATTTAATGTCAAAGCCATCCTTGTAGAAGAACAGTAATGGTATTATTTAACTCCTAGCTAGGGTCAGGAGTGGATAAGGGGTTCATACCTTTCCCAAGGGTATTGATCCAAATGTGAACATAATAGTGCAACTGGAGTTATTTCTCTGAATGTTTGAGATGAGGCTTGCGTTATTCGGACTATTGTCCTCATCTTTATTGTTATCTGTACAACATTTCGGCTGATGTGCACTCCGGCCTTCTTCAGGTATTTCTTTTCGGACTCGGGAGCCATTACAGAACTTTGAATCTAACCCTTTATTTAGTCCACGGGGGTATCCTGTTCTCATTCCGCTAACCATAGCTGGGGTAGGAGTTGTGCTAATTATTTTTCTATGTTACTGCCTCTACTTAGGATTGAACCCGGAATCCAGAGATAACTGTCACTTAGAACTGTCTTAACCTAACTACCTTATCCATTAGGCCATGTGTCCAATTGGAGTTGAGTTGTATAGCACATTAGCCATTGCATCATGGGGACTATCCCATTGTTATCTATATTGATATGCTTGTTATCATCCTGCAACACCCTCTGGTTAAAAATGAAACCATCCAAATCGTTCAAGATGAAATGCAAAAATGTAAATCTTGAGTATCTGGTGTTGCTTATCTGCAGAAATTTTTTTTTTTTTTTTTTTGTGTTACCACCTCAGCTAAATAATGGACCCTTCCATTTTTATTATAAGGAAGGAAAAGGACATGCTACTCAGAAAAAATATAAGAAAGAAAGTAGGAGAAAGATGATGATAGCGCTAATCTGTTTCAATCAAACATAATGAAAAGAAAGAAAAAAGTGAGAGGGAGAGTTAAATCAAGATTACACTTTTTTACATATTGAAGTATTTAGTAATAGCTCTTAAGTAAACATATCAAACATTGTGATAATTAAATTATCATACTGTTGTATATGTACAGGTCCTGCTAGTAATTAACTTCTCACTAAGTACAAAGGTGCGTATATGTATCTATGTATTGTATATTTTTACTGGCTTCTTTACTCCTCAGTCAATTCCCCTCCTAATCAGGTCTTGTGCCCAGGTTCACAGATGTATCACTGTACCCACCCTATTTGTAAATAAATGCTTGGGTTAGATTTTATGAGGGGGGGGGTCTGTTGCAGTGGTGCAGCCAACCACCAAATAAAGTCAATTAACAACCTAATTAAGCAGCATTTACTTAATTAGTTAACAATCTACTTAGGAACCACAAGGTTCCAGGTTCAATACCAGGCATCGCTAAATCTGCGCATGAGTAGCACAGCTTGGATCTGTATGGTAAAATGGGGACCTTATGGTAGGTGTGGCATTCTACTTCAGGCGCAAAAGGCAATCTCCTTAGTCTAGCGCTAGTGAAAAGAGGATAGACTTTCTCTTTGTGCAGCTGATACGACAACAGGTCATAAAAAAATAAAATAAAACTTGAGTCAATTTATAGATATTTCTTTTTATTCTCACTCATTCTTAAAAGAAGTGACAGTCCATGACATGCAACACTCCACTTTAGCCCTTAGGCTAGACTATCTATCTCTCTATCTCTCTATCTATCTCTCTCTATCTCTCTATCTATCTCTCTCTATCTCTCTATCTATCTCTCTCTATCTCTCTCTCTATCTATCTCTCTCTATATATCTCTCTATATATATATCTCTATATATATATCTCTATATATATATCTCTATATATATATCTCTATATATATATCTCTATATATATATCTCTATATATATCTCTCTATATATATCTCTCTATATATATCTCTCTATATATATCTCTCTATATATATCTCTCTATATATATCTCTCTATATATATCTCTCTATATATATATATCTCTCTCTCTATATATATCTATCTCTCTATCTATCTCTATCTCTATCTCTCTATCTATCTCTATCTCTATCTCTCTCTCTCTCTCTCTCTATCTCTCTCTATCTCTATCTCTATCTCTATCTTCTCTATCTCTATCTCTATCTCTATCTCTATCTCTATCTCTATCTCTCTCTATCTCTCTCTATCTCTATCTCTATCTCTCTCTATCTCTCTCTATCTCTATCTCTATCTCTCTCTATCTCTCTCTCTCTCTATCTCTATCTCTCTCTATCTCTATCTCTCTCTATCTCTCTCTATCTCTCTATCTCTATCTCTATCTCTATCTCTATCTCTATCTCTATCTCTATCTCTATCTCTATCTCTCCTCTCTATCTCTATCTCTCCCTCTCTCTCTATCTCTATCTCTCCCTCTCTATATCTATCTCTCTCTCTCTCTCTATCTCTATCTCTCTCTCTATCTCTCTCTATCTCTCTATCTCTATCTCTCTATCTCCTCTCTATCTCCTCTCTATCTATCTCTATATCTCCCTCTCTATCTCTATCTCTCTATCTCTCTATCTCCCTCTCTATCTCTATCTCCCTCTCTATCTCTATCTCCCTCTCCTCTCTCTATCTCTCTCTCTATGATACCGACAACGGGTCATAAAAAAATAAAATAAAATAAAACTTTATTCAATTTATAGATATTTCTTTTTAAGTATACTTATTCTCACTCATCCTTAAAGAAGTAGCTGAGCAGTCCATGACATGCAACACTCCACTTTAGCCCTTAGGCTAGACAGGCAGACAGAGCGGCCCTCTCTGATCAATCGGCTGGTCATTAAGCCCTAGCACTTATATGATTGTCCCAATCCTATTGGCCTTGTGGCAAACTCCAACCATGTGCTAGAAGATGGTCACTGAGAGTCTTAATGTCCTAATGTATGACATTAAACTCTATCTGATGGTGAAGTTCTGGTCCTGAAGCTTTGGGGGAATGTGGAGTATCACTTCAGTACCATTATTCTCCAGGTTCACTCTGACCCAGAGTGGTAGTACCTGTTAGTCCCATCTATAGGTTGAATAGATCAGTTTAAAAATTATTTATATTCAATAGGACTGTGCACCAAAAAAAGAAACACAAAGAATGTGAATGTACAATGTACGCAATTTCTTTTTTTTTTCTTTTTTTTTTTTTTCAAACACAGCATGTGACATCACTATATTTTTAAATGGAACACTATTAATAATAATAGAATGCTAAGATGGTTCCCCACAAAAATATCTCTATATCTATATCTCTCTATATCTATATATCTGTCTATATATCTGTCTATATATCTATATCTATCTATATATCTATATCTCTATCTCTATATCTATATCTCTATATCTATATCTCTATATCTATATCTCTATATCTATATCTCTATCTATATATCTCTATCTATATATCTCTATCTATATATCTCTATCTATATATCTCTATCTATATATCTCTATCTATATATCTCTATCTATATATCTCTATCTATATATCTCTATCTATATATCTCTATCTATATATCTCTATCTATATATATCTATTATCTATATATCTATATCTATATATCTATATCTATATATCTATATCTATATCTATATCTATATATCTCTCATTAATTTATGAAATTCTTTGATTTTTGATTATTTCTTTTTTTTCACCCCTGATTTCAGATTACTCCTTTATTTGCAAAAGATGAGGTGACAGCCCAATCACTCGTATCGAATCTAAGAAAAGAAGCTGATGAGATTCGTAAAGAAAAGAAGCGGAATAAGCTCAGTGGAGTCCACAAGTACGTCTTTGTTTTGTTTGATTTTTATTTTAGATTTTATATTGTGCCCATTTTGACTTTATATTGAGTTTGACTGGTATAAAAAAAATGTCTTTTTAGTGCCAAAATGTTATCTTTTTGGATGAGAAAGGTTTTTTTTAAGTTAATCTTGTGTAATTAAATTAAATGGATGATGAAGTGCAGAGCTGAGTGGTTAGATACAAAAACAAAATGTTTAAATAATATTTTGATTCATAAGTGTATGCACACACATAATTGTATAAATATATGCAGGTTTGTGTGAGAGAGAGAGAGAGAAAGGAAAACAGTATAAAAAATTAGATTGACATGTTTTGATAGATGGATGGATATAGCAATGGATATCGAGATGGATGGATATATGTTTACCAAACCCTCTGCGTGAGCAGGATGCGACACCTGGTCAATTTCTTGAGCAGAGTTTTAGAGGTTTGAATTCAGTTTTCCTTCTCCTAGACCGGTTGCCTAACCAAGATTAAAGAGCCCAGTCTGCCCTGCTATTTACCCATAGCTGGAGAGAGGAGATACAAACAGTCTTGTCCAGGATTTGAACTTGTCTCACCATGTCCCTTTCCTACAACAATAGCCAGTACATCACACCAATATATAGATATAGATAGATATGTTAAGGTATATTAATATATATGACATATTCATCAATGCTTGGTAACTGTCAGTTTCTCCAGAGCACAGACTGCCCTACTATTTACCCAGAGCTGGAGGGAAAGTAGTTGGATGCATACTTTTCTATTATGTGTAATGCTAACAGCCTCATCCAGGATTTGAACTCGGATCTATTTCCTATGACTCTAAGCATTACATCACACATCTCTGGATAGACTAATAGATACAGAGATATACTAATATCCGATACATAGATCAGGATATATATAGATATATATGTGTGTGTGTGTGTGTGTGATATGATTTTAAAATTTGAATTTTCTTTAAAAACTTTTTCTCCTTTTTTTTTTTTTTTTTCCTAATTTTTTTTTTTTTTTTTTTTTTCCCATTTGATTTAAATTTTTCTAATTATTTATTATTTTCCTTTTTGTGAACTCTTTCTTTTTTCTTTTTTTCTTACTTTCCAGATATTTGGATCTTCTCCATGAAAAACCTGAGTATCCTTGTTTGTTGGGAAAGGATGATCATGTGATCTCTTTTCCTCCAATCACAAACTGTGATAAAACAAAGGCAAGTTTTCTTTTTTTATTTCTCACTTCTCACATTGTTGTTGTTTATCTTAACATTTCCTGAAGTTTCTATTTTAAGAAAAAAAGATCCTCCTTGTCTTTTTTTTTTTTTTTTTTTTTTTTTTTTTTTTTTTGCACTGTTGCACTTTTATACTGACTGCCTAACAGCTGTCCACTTCAAGAATTTAGATTTCTTACATCCATTGTGTTGTGTAGCGTGTGGGGTGCGCATGTGTGAGTTGCGTATGTGTGTGTGTTGTGTAGCGTGTGGGTTGCGTATGTGCGTGTTGTGTAGGGGGGTGTTGTGTATTTGTGGTGGGGGTGTTGTGCGTGTAGTGTATTTGTGGGTGGGTGGGTGTGCGTTTGTGGTGGGTGTGTAGTGTATTTGTGGGGGGGTGTTGTGCGTGTAGTGATTTGTGGGGGGGTGTTGGTGCGTGTAGTGTATTTGTGGGGGGGGTGTTGTGCGTGTAGTGTATTTGTGGGGGGGTGTTGCGTGTAGTGTATTTGTGGGGGGGGGATTGTGTCTCTATGTAGTGTGTGTATGTGACATATATATATATATATATTACACTACACACACATTGAAATGAAAGGACTGACACTACTGTTGTATACCAATTGTGGAAAGCAACAAGATCATAGGCAGAAGTGCTGATGCATATATAAATAATGCTGTCATTTTCATGGGAATAATAATATCCCTATTTTAAAAAAATGAGTTTTATATTTTATGACATATGAACTCTGTAATCATGTTTATGCTTCTATCAAGGAACGGGTGAAAGATTCTAATTGGTGTTTCATATTTAACAGCTGTCCATGATGATATAGATGCTTCTATTTAGGAAGGAGTGAAGCATTCTATTTAGGAATTTTAACAGGTGTCCATGATATAGATTCTTTTATTTAGGAAGGAGTGAAGGATTCTAATTAGTATTTCATAGTTAATGATGGGCCATGATGATATTGATCCTTCTATCTAGGAAAGAGTGAAGGATTCTAATTAGTATTTCATAGTTAATGGTGGGCCATGATGATATTGATCCTTCTATCTAGGAAAGAGTGAAGGATTCTAGTTACCATTTCATAGTTAATGGTGGGCCATGATGATATTAATGCTTCTAGGAAAGAGTGAAGGATTCTAGTTACCATTTCATAGTTAATGATGAATGGATGGAATGATCTTCTATCTAGTGAAGAATTCTAGTTACCATTTCATAGTTAATGATGGGCCATGATGATATTAATGCTTCTATCTAGGAAGGACTGAAGAATTCTAGTTACCATTTCATAGTTAATGATGGGCCATGATGATATTGAAGAATTCTAGTTACCATGTTAATGATGGGCCATGATGATATTAATGCTTCTATCTAGGAAGGACTGAAGAATTCTAGTTACCATTTCATAGTTAATGATGGGCCATGATGATATTAATGCTTCTATCTAGGAAGGACTGAAGAATTCTAGTTACCATTTCATAGTTAATGATGGGCCATGTGATATTAATGCTTCTATCTAGGAAGGACTGAAGAATTCTAGTTACCATTTCATAGTTAATGATGGGCCATGATGATATTAATGCTTCTATCTAGGAAGGACTGAAGAATTCTAGTTACCATTTCATAGTTAATGATGGGCCATGATGATATTAATGCTTCTATCTAGGAAGGACTGAAGAATTCTAGTTACCATTTCATAGTTAATGATGGGCCATGAGATATTATGCTTCTATCTAGGAAGACTGAAGAATTCTAGTTACCATTTCATAGTTAATGATGGGCCATGATGATATAATCTTCTATCTAGGAAGGACTGAAGAATTCTAGTTACCATTTCATAGTTAATGATGGGCATGATGATATTAATGCTTCTATCTAGGAAGGACTGAAGAATTCTAGTTACCATTTCATAGTTAATGATGGGCCATGATGATATTAATGCTTCTATCTAGGAAGGACTGAAGAATTCTAGTTACCATTTCATAGTTAATGATGGGCCATGATGATATTAATGCTTCTATCTAGGAAGGACTGAAGAATTCTAGTTACCATTTCATAGTTAATGATGGGCCATGATGATATTAATGCTTCTATCTAGGAAGGACTGAAGAATTCTAGTTACCATTTCATAGTTAATGATGGGCCATGATGATATTAATGCTTCTATCTAGGAAGGACTGAAGAATTCTAGTTACCATTTCATAGTTAATGATGGGCCATGATGATATTAATGCTTCTATCTAGGAAGGACTGAAGAATTCTAGTTACCATTTCATAGTTAATGATGGGCCATGATGATATTAATGCTTCTATCTAGGAAGGACTGAAGAATTCTAGTTACCATTTCATAGTTAATGATGGGCCATGATGATATTAATGCTTCTATCTAGGAAGGACTGAAGAATTCTAGTTACCATTTCATAGTTAATGATGGGCCATGATGATATTAATGCTTCTATCTAGGAAGGACTGAAGAATTCTAGTTACCATTTCATAGTTAATGATGGGCCATGATGATATTAATGCTTCTATTCTAGGAAGGACTGAAGAATTCTAGTTACCATTTCATAGTTAATGATGGGCCATGATGATATTAATGCTTCTATCTAGGAAGGACTGAAGAATTCTAGTTACCATTTCATAGTTAATGATGGGCCATGATGATATTAATGCTTCTATCTAGGAAGGACTGAAGAATTCTAGTTACCATTTCATAGTTAATGATGGGCCATGATGATATTAATGCTTCTATCTAGGAAGGACTGAAGAATTCTAGTTACCATTTCATAGTTAATGATGGGCCATGATGATATTAATGCTTCTATCTAGGAAGGACTGAAGAATTCTAGTTACCATTTTCATAGTTAATGATGGCCATGATGATATTAATGCTTCTATCTAGGAAGGACTGAAGAATTCTAGTTACCATTTCATAGTTAATGATGGGCCATTGATATTAATGCTTCTATCTAGGAAGGACTGAAGAATTCTAGTTACCATTTCATAGTTAATGATGGGCCATGATGATATTAATGCTTCTATCTAGGAAGGACTGAAGAATTCTAGTTACCATTTCATAGTTAATGATGGGCCATGATGATATTAATGCTTCTATCTAGGAAGGACTGAAGAATTCTAGTTACCATTTCATAGTTAATGATGGGCCATGATGATATTAATGCTTCTATCTAGCTCTAGGAAGGACTGAAGAATTCTAGTTACCATTTCATAGTTAATGATGGGCCATGATGATATTAATGCTTCTATCTAGGAAGGACTGAAGAATTCTAGTTACCATTTCATAGTTAATGGTGGGCCATGATGATATTAATGCTTCTATCTAGGAAGGACTGAAGAATTCTAGTTACCATTTCATAGTTAATGATGGGCCATGATGATATTAATGCTTCTATCTAGGAAGGACTGAAGAATTCTAGTTACCATTTCATAGTTAATGATGGGCCATGATGATATTAATGCTTCTATCTAGGAAGGACTGAAGAATTCTAGTTACCATTTCATAGTTAATGATGGGCCATGATGATATTAATGCTTCTATCTAGGAAGGACTGAAGAATTCTAGTTACCATTTCATAGTTAATGATGGGCCATGATGATATTAATGCTTCTATCTAGGAAGGACTGAAGGATTCTAGTTACCATTTCATAGTTAATGATGGGCCATGATGATATTAATGCTTCTATCTAGGAAGGACTGAAGAATTCTAGTTACCATTTCATAGTTAATGGTGGGCCATGATGATATAATGCTTCATCTAGGAAGGACTGAAGGATTCTAGTTACCATTTCATAGTTAATGATGGGCCATGATGATATTAATGCTTCTATCTAGGAAGGACTGAAGAATTCTAGTTACCATTTCATAGTTAATGATGGGCCATGATGATATTAATGCTTCTATCTAGGAAGGACTGAAGAATTCTAGTTACCATTTCATAGTTAATGATGGCCATGATGATATTAATGCTTCTATCTAGGAAGGACTGAAGAATTCTAGTTACCATTTCATAGTTAATGATGGGCCATGATGATATTAATGCTTCTATCTAGGAAGGACTGAAGAATTCTAGTTACCATTTCATAGTTAATGATGGGCCATGATGATATTAATGCTTCTATCTAGGAAGGACTGAAGAATTCTAGTTACCATTTCATAGTTAATGGTGGCCATGATGATATTAATGCTTCTATCTAGGAAGGACTGAAGAATTCTAGTTACCATTTCATAGTTAATGGTGGCCCATGATGATATTAATGCTTCTATCTAGGAAGGACTGAAGAATTCTAGTTACCATTTCATAGTTAATGGTGGGCCATGATGATATTAATGCTTCTATCTAGGAAGGACTGAAGAATTCTAGTTACCATTTCATAGTTAATGATGATGATATTAATGCTTCTATCTAGGAAGGACTGAAGGATTCTAGTTAGCATTTCATATATTAAAACCTTAACCTTTTTCTTTTTCTATTTAATTTCAGATTTCCAAAGATAGCACTTCAGTGTTGATTGAAATTACCAGTTCCCGAAGTTTACCTGTCTGTAAGGAAGTGATGGATACTTTACTCCAGGAAATGTTGGCTATGGAAATTGGCGATGAGAAATCCGAAACGGAAACTGAATCGGATGTGCCTGTTAAACAGAAACTTGACATCCAACAAGTAAATATAATAAACCAAGACAATTCATTACGTGTTGTCTATCCTTCACGTACGGATCTAAATTATGATTTTATAAAAGTTACATTCGAAGGGGAAGACTAAAAAGAAAATACATACCTGATGTATTTGTGCAACTGCTGTCATGGGTCAATGATTTTTCTTTTTCTTTTATTTTTTTTAATAAGATATGCAGGTAAACCACTGATTGTATGTCTGTGGTTTGGCACCTATTTTAGTTTGGATAAAATTGTTAAAAGAGAACTACAGTTCCTTACAATATTATCCTTTTTTTTTTTCCTTTTTTTTTTTTTTTTTTTTTCTCCTTTAACTCTGGCAGTTCCAGAGAACTATGCAAATGACAGTGTAATGTATAAAGGTCAATCTAAATCTAATGGAAAGTTAAATC
>CM042179.1:48226090-48373866 GCA_023376005.1 Doryteuthis pealeii
TGATTTAAGGGAAATAACAGGTAACTTTAGATGCAAAGGTCATTTTTAGCCAATTTTTTTATATATTCTTATAGGAATACTCTGGACTTGGAAAATTCTCAACAGGATGTTAAGAGTTAATGGTACAAAATATATACCAAAATATTCCTTAAATTAGGGATTGAGTTAGGTTTGAAAAAAAATCAATTTTAATTGATTCTAATTAGTTGTAATTTGCAATTACTTCTCACTTTGTTTAGGTTATATATAAGCCATGGGGCTGGTTTAACTCGGTCAGTAGAGCATCTACCTAGGCAGGTAACGAATGTAGGAGAAGGAAAACTCTGAATTCAAATCTATTAAACACCATTTCAGAAATTCACATTGGTGAGGGAAGAAAAAAGAAAAACACTGATGCATGGATACGAATTTACTGCCTCCTTTTAGATTTTTGTGCGTCAGGGACACAGGACAAGTACCTATCAACATCTGTGTGTGTGTGTATGTATGTATATGTGTGTGTATATATATTATATATATATATATATATATATAATATAGAGTATGAGTATGAAAAGGTGGAATGAAAACATCACACAATGCTGTTAAAGAGAAAACAATTTATAATATAATCATAGCTGATACTGATCAATATTTCAATTTTACAAAAATCCTCATCAGAGCTCATTAACTCCTTGGTGTTTGGGTCGGAGAAAAATGTCAAATCAGTTCACAAACAAAAAAAACTTTGATTCTACAAAAAAGAACGAAAGTTGTTACATTATTCACCAATGTGGGCTTTCGCGCCATGTTTATGTCGATATGTATACCTTTTTTTGTGGGTAAACTATCCAATGTAGCGGATTTTTAGATTTTTAACAGCATTGTGTGATGTTTTCATTCCACCTTTTCATACTCATACTGTCAGATTCATTTCCTTTCTTTTAACAAATTACAATAAATGAACAAGAATTACGACAAATTACAATAAATGAACAAGAATTACGACAAATTACAATAAATGAACAAGAATTACGACAAAAAAGAGAAGCAACCCCCACCCCCCACCTCTAAAATACATTTAACGCCCTAAGTTGGTTGTTTTCTTTCAACAAACACTGCTGAGACGACATTGCTGGTGACATTATTTTAATAGTCACCGGGTAGCAATTTCTGAGGCAGGAGACCCGGACGTACTTCCTCATAAGTTAACACAATCCTCATAGAAGAATATATATGTATATTTTGTATTAAAAAAACATGCTATTGAATCTTATCACATTTTAGCAATGAGTATCCAAATTTGTGCTACAAAAAACATTTTGTATTATTAAACTAATTATTACTGGAAGAACTTGCAAATATTCAAGTTTTAATATAATCAAATATATTAAATTAGAAAGGCTAATGAAACTAAATAAGAATGTAGATAAAAAGATTTGAAACAGGGGCTATAATCAAAGTATAGAACAACTGAAACTCACGTCTTTCATTGCTGTAACGTTGTGGTATTTTGACAGTACCAAAATGATATATGTAACATTGTGGTATCTGTTGTATTCACAATACCCAAAGCGGTATATTCACCGTACTAAAAATGTCTTCGGCACGTGGCGGTCATCTTGTTGATAAAAATTACAACGCGAGAAATATGTAGTCACAACTGCTAGCCTTTATTATCGTGCTCGTCTCGTGGGTTCGTATCAGAGAGGAGGAAAGTGCAGAGAGACAGGGAGAGAGAACTATTAAACTACCGTCATCCCACACAGGACCAAGGGCAGGTCTTAACCCTACACTGTCCCAAATTGAAAAGAGACCGGTACCTTTCTTTGTTGTTCCACGTGATTTCTGGTTCTGGTCAACACCCGAAACTTCCGGTTGACACTCAATTCTCCATTCGGGGGTCACACCCCGGTCAAATCATCGTTCATCCTGTTTTGTGCTCATCACTATTTTTTTAAACCTTTACTCTCTCACTTATTTCTTTCTTCCTCCCCCTTCCATTAGTAGTCCTTGCCAAATGCAATCTTGCTACAATTGCTGAATCTTTCTAATTTAACTATTTAGTTAAAATAGGAAGTAAAGAATAAAATTATTTTTATGAAAAAATGTCTCTGATGATAAAGTTACTTTGATATCAATAAGACTATCTTTTTATTTTTATTTTATATGCATTGTAATTGCCTTCAAATCATTAATATATAATAACATACTTAACAATGCTTCAAGCAAATTACCAAATACTATCAAAATTATTATTATTTCTTCTTGGTTGTTAGCGCCAGCCAATCAGATGTGCAGTAGAGAATTTTACAAGCGTCCAAAATCAATAAAAAGTCAAACGTCTGTTAGCGTCTCAAGTTGGTGGGTGGATCAGAATTTTGAGCATCTCTGATAGGGTCAGCATGGCGAGCGAAGTATGGTGTTGAAAAACCCAAAACTTCCCAGTGACCCATGCATACTACATCACTGACAACACCTACCAGTGCCCAAATGTAGGAGCGTATATTTAAAGTTGTTAATAGATTTTTTAAAGATTTATCCCCAAGATTTTTGCTCGTATTCATTAAGATAAAAACAAACAAATAGAAATCAATGATACTAAGCACATATATATTAAAATCAAATTTTTAATATCAATATGCAAATTAGCCTTCCTGTTCACACAGTAAACCTCTATTTTGTTGTATATATAAATACAATTGCATGTTATTAGTATGTAGATATGGTCGACAGTGGCTTCGGCCTCTGGACCATTGCTATAATTAACAGCGTCGATCCCAGGGGGCCATCCCCCCAGGCAACACCTGCCCCTTTGATTTAAAGGGGCAGGGCTGGGTTTATTGCCCAGCGCCTGAGGCGCCCCCCTTGAGGGGGAATGCCGACGGGATCGACGCAATTTTTCACCCGCCACTCCATGAGTCTCGGCTTGTGGGTGGTCCCACATAAATAGGGCCTTGTGCCTGACCCGTACAAGTGGGGTACGTGGAAAATATCATGTAGATATGGTTGACAGTATTAATAATGTAAAACCATTTTATTAATAATTGAGGTTTAAATAAAATAAAATTATTTTTACAATATTTTAAGGCCAAATAAAGATACAGTACAAACTTCCAAATGCAAAGGGCCTGCTTGCCTTAAAAATCAGCATTTAAATTCTAGGAGGCATGGAGGAGTACCTAGGCTTGATCAGTGGCAATTTTTGAAAATGCATAAGTTTGCTCTACAAGCACATATTGAGCACCTTCCATTATTTATCATCCTGACACATTTGGGTTTTTTTTTTCCAACAGTCAAAATTATGATTCATTCATTTTTTTATTGTTGAGTCATTCCCCTAAACTTCTACATACATATATATTAAATTTCATAGATAGAGGAATTACATTAATAATTGATATTGATAATTGAATTATATTACCATGACCATCCTTTGGATGTCGCACATGGTGTTTGCAGAGTTGTCTGGTCATGGTAAACTCAGCTAATGAATTTATTAGCAAGCCACCCAAAAAACAAAAACACCTGTTTAAAAGACTAATGTTAAAAATCTCTCTCAACAACAACAACGANCTATGAATTTTTCCGTATAAAAATCATTGCGAATGCAATTTTAATTAATAAATAAATCATTCGCTATCATTTTTATCATTAAAAATCATTTCCAATCATTTTTTATAGTTAAAAATCATTGTTCATTCATTTTATAATATAAAAACATTTCCAATGTATTTATAAAAAAATCATTGGCTAAATGCATTTTTAATAATAGACATCATTTCCAATGCAATTTATAATAAAAATCATTGGCTATGCATTTTTTATATAAATTATTCCCAATGCAATTTATATAAAAAATCATTGGCTTATGCATTTTTAATAATAAAATCATTTCATGCAATTTTGAATAATAAAAAATCTATTGGCTATTATTTTTCATAGTAAACATCATTGTTCAAAATGGGGCCCTTTTTTAATAATAAAAATCAATTGCTATGCATTTTATAATGAATCATTCCAATGCTATTTTATGTATAAAATCTGTTCCATTGCATTTTTAATTCAAAATTCATTGTCTAATGCATTTGTTTATATAAAAAAATCATTGCTATGCATTTTTATAATAAAAATCAATCATCTTAAAATTTCTCATGAATTTTAATAAAAAATCATTGGCTATGCATTTTTATAATAAAAATCATGTTACAATTAAAACATTGTTATATAAGTAAAAATCTGTTCAATGCATTTTTATAAAAAATCATTTGCTCATAATTTTTATATAAAAAATCCAATTCTCAATGCAATTTATATAAAAATCATGGCTATGCATATTTTTATAATAAAATCATTTCGAATGCATATTTTATACTAAAAAATCATTGGCTATGATTATTTATAATAAAAATCTTTCCAATGCATTTTTATAGTAAAAATCATTGTTCATTGCATTTATTAATATCAAAAATCTTGTTCAATTTTTTATGTAAGATCTTGTTATGAATAAAAATAATGTTCCAATGCAATTTTAATAATATTTCCAAGAATTAATTCATTGGCTATGCATTTTATATAAAATCATTTCAGTATATCAATAAATATTTAATGTATTTTAAAAATCATTTCTGATGAATTTTATAATAAAATATTGTATTCCATTATAATGCAATTTTCATGAATTTTAAATAAATCATTAGCTATGCATTTTTATAATAAAATGATTCAATGCAATTTTATAATATTAGCAATTATAAATCATTGGCCTATTGCCATTTTTATTAATAAAAGTCAGTTTCGAAGATTTAAACAATCTTTGGTATGATTTATAATAGAAATCTTCTCATGCATTTTTATAAGAAAAATCATTTTCCATGGCATTATTATTATATAAAAATCATATGGCTATGCTATTTCTATGATAAAATCTTTCCAAATGCAATTTTTAATAATAAAATCATTGTCAATGCATTTTAAATAAAAACATTGTGCATACTTTTTTTATAATAAAAATCATGTCATTGTATTTGTATAGTAAAATCATTATTCGCATGAATTTTTAATAAATTCTTTCGAAAAATAATAAATCATGGCAATCATTTTATTAATAAAAACTTTCAATGCTAATTTTTATAATTAAAAAATCATTGTAGCTAATGCATTGTTTATAATAAAAATAATTTCAATGCATTTTAATCTTTCAATAATTTTATAATAAAATCACTTGCTCAATCTAATTTTATAATAAATAATATCAATGCCAGTATTTATATAAAAATCATTGCTCATGCATTTTTATAATAAAATATCATTTGGCAGCATATTGAATCAATTTTATAATAAAAACATCATTGCTAGTGCATTTTTATATAGATAAATAATTTTCCAAGCATTTTTAGTAAAAATCATTGTTCAATGTTTTTTTGATACATAAATATCATGGCTATGCATTTTTATAGATAAAACATTTCATTCACTAATAATCTGGTATGATTTTTATATATAAATTTTCAATCATTTTATATAATATCCAATTGCAATATATTATTATTCCAATAATTGTAAATAAAATCATTGGCTATGAATTTTATAATAAAATCTTTCCAATGCATTTTCATAGTAATATCATTGTTCAATTTGTTTTAATATAAAAAATTTTATTTTGGCTTATCTTTTATAATAAAATATTGTTATGTACATTTTATAATAAAAATCATTTCATATGCAATTTTATAATAAAAATCATTGGCTATGATTTTTATATAATGAATCATTTCAAATGATTTTATAATAAAGAAATCATTGGTATATTATATAAAATTTTTCAATGCAATTAAAAATCATTTGGCTAATGAATTTTTAATAATAAAATGCATTTCCAATGCAAAACTTTTATGATTTTAGTAAAATAGTAATCATTTTTTAAATATTGCTCTAATGATTTATTATATATAAAATCATTTCAATGCAATTTTTATAAAAAATCATTGGTCATATGCATTTTTATAATAAAAACATGTTCATGCAATTTTGATATAAACAATTTATATTTCATTCATAGCATTTTAGATAATGCATAACATTTAATCCAATTAAATTATTGCGCTATGTCATTTTTAATAAAAATCATTTCCTAATACATTTTATAGTAAAATCTTGTTCATGCATTTTATAATAAAAATCATTTTCCTGTAATTTAATATAAAATCATTGGTACATAAATAAATCATTTCAATGCATTTAATAAAAAAATCATTGCTATGCCATTTTATAATAAAAATCAATTTCAATGCAATTTTAATAAAAATCATTGCTATGGCTTTTTATATAAAGAATCATTTCCAAGAATTTTATAATAAAAATCATTGGCTGTATTTTTATATGTAAATCATTGGTCCCAATGCTTTTATCATAATAAAAAATCATGCTATGCGATTTTTATAATAAATACAAATGCATTTTAATAGTAAAATCTTCAATGTTTTATATCAACAATCATGTAAAGATTTAACAAATCATGGCTATGGCATTTTTATAATAAAAATATTTCATGCATTTCATAGTAATATCCAGAATTATATACATGGCTATGCCTTTTTATAATAAAAATGCATTTCCAATACATTTTATAATAAAAAATCATTTGCTTCCAAGTCATTTTATAATAAGAATCATTTCCAATGCTAATTTTAATAATAAAAATCAATTCTGCTATAAAAAGGCTATGCATTTTTTTAAAAAATCGATTGAATGCAATTATTATATACAAAATAGTCGCTATGCTTTTAAATAAAACTATTTCCAATGCATTTTTTATAGAAAATCTTGTTCAACTGAATTTTATAATAAAAATATTTCCAATGTATTTTATAATAAACAATCATTTCGCATGCAATTTTATATAAAAAATCATTGGCTATGGCATATTCTATATAAAAATCATTCGAATGCTAATAAAATTTCTATGATTTTATAAAAACATATTCCAATGCAATTTTAATAATAAAAATCATTGGCTATGATTTTTTATAATAAAGAATCTATTCAATGCAATTTACTTTAAATAAAAGTCATTGGTATGTCATTTTATAGTAAAAATGCTATTTCCAATGCAATTTTATAAAAAAATCATTGGTAGATTTTTATAAAAATAATATAAATCATTCCAATGTCAATTTTATAATAAAAAATGATTGGCTATCTTTATTCATATAGAAAATCATTTCAATGGCATTTTATCATAAATATTAATCATTGATGAATAACATTGGCTATGACCAATTAATTATATAAAATCATTTCAATTTTAAATGTAAATATTGTATGGTTAAGTAAAAACATTTCGCATGCAATTTTATATAAAAATCTTGGCTAACTGTTTATAATAAAAATCATTTCATGCAATTTTATATATAAAAATATGCTTGTTGTATCAATAATTTCATAATAATAAAAAATCATTCCGTAATTTTATGATAAAAATCATTTCCAATTATGTTTATAATAAGAAATCATTGGCTATGCATTTTATATAAGTAAATTTCCATGCAATTTATATAAAAAATTTTGGCTATGCAATTTTTATACATAATAAATCACTGTTCCAAGATTTAAGTAAAATCTTTAATGAATAATGATAAAATCATTGGTATAATTATAAATCGTATTTTATAATACAAATCTGAAATTTATAATTGGCTATGCATTTTATTAATATTAACTTTATAGAAATTATTGTGCATTGATAAAATATGGCAATCTTTTAATAAATATCAAGAATATAAACATTCTGCTTTATAATAATCTTTGTATGCTTTATAATAAATATTTCAATGCAATTTTATAATAAAAAATTCATTGGCTATAATGTTTTATAACTAAAAATATTTCAATGCTATAATTATTTATAATGATTATAAAAAATCCCTTGGTTGATTTTTATAATAAATATTTCCAAATGCATTATTATTGCTATCATTTTAATATAAAAATCATTTGATCCAATATTTTATCAATAAAATCATTTGCATGCATTTTTATAATATCACTGCATAACTAAATATTGGCTATGCATTTTTATTATAAAATCATTTCCAATAGCATTATAATGAAAAATCATGTGCTTATGCATTTTTATAAATAAAAATCATTTCCATGTATTATAATCCAATGCAATTTTTATATGTAAGAATCTTTGTTCTAATGCAGTTTTATATATAAAAATAATGGCTCATTACTAATAAATCTTCTATCATTAAAAATCATTTCCAAAGTGGTTTTAAATAAAAATATTTATGATAATAAAAACATTTTCCAAATGCAATTTTATAATAAAAAATCATTGCTATGCATTTTTAAATATTTAAAAATCTTTCAATGCAATTTTATAGTATAAAAATCATTGGTCAATGCATTTTTATGAAATAAAATATTTCGGCATTATACAAATCATTGCTATATAATTTTTCAATATTTATAATAAATTCATTTCCAATGCAATTTATCAATAAAAAATCATTGGCTATCGATTTTTATATAAGTATTAACTGATTATAAACATTGTATATAATTTTAAATAAGAATCATTGCACATGTATTTTATATATAAAATGCATTTCCAAGCACTTTTATAATAAAAATCATTGGCTTGATGTTTAAAATCATTCGTTTATTATAAAATCATCATGTAGTAATAAGCTAGTGGCATATTTTTAATAATAACTATCATTTCAATGGTAATTTTAATAATAAATTCGCAAGCAATTTTAATAAATGGGCTTGATTTTTTAATAAAGAATCATTTCCATAGCATTTTAATAGAATACTTGTGTTCAATTGCTATTTTTATAATAAAAATCATTGGTTCCGATATATATCACCTATGCATTTATATATAAAAATTTGCTATTTTATAGTAAATTTCCAATGCAATTTTAATATAAAAAAATCATTGGCTATGCATTGTTTAATAAAAATCGTTTCAATGCAATTTTATCAATAAAAATGCATTCGGCTATGATGGTTTTTATAAATAAAATTCAATTTCAATGCAATTTATAACAAAAATCATTGTCAATGCATTTTTTATGATTAAAAATCATTTATGACATTTTATAATAAAATACATTCTTTAAATGCTATTTTTATAATAAAAATCATTTCCAATGGCAATTTATAATAAATACATTGGGCTATTTTTTTATAATAATAATCATTCCATGCATTTTATAATAAAGAAATTATGGTCTATCAATTTTATAATAAATTAATATTATAAAAATTCATTTCCAATGCCAATTTATAAAGTAAAAAATAATCGTGCTATCATTTTTATAATAAAATCATCATGTTTTTGTCAAAGATATTGTCAATTTTGTATATAATAATCATTTTGGCTATTCATTTTTATAATAAAATCATTTCCAAGTAATTTATATAAAAACATTTCCATGCTTTTATAAATCATAATATTGGCTGTGCATTTTTATTAATATAAAATCATTTCAATGCATTTTATAGAAAATCATTCGCTATGATTTTATAATATCTTAATGCATTTTATGATAAATATCATTGGCTATCATGCTTTTATAATAAAAATCATTTCAATGTGCAATTTATAATAAAAATTCCAATGCGTTATGTATTTTATATATAATAAGTAATGTATATATCATTTCAATGCATGTTTATAATAAAAATCATGGCTACCTGCTATTTATTAAATATTCATTCAATTTTTAAATAAAAAATATGCTATGTTTATATATATCACATTTAAAATAGTGCTATCATTTTAATATTCGTTTTATAGTAAAAAATCATTGTTCAATGCTTTTTATGATAAAAATCATTGGCTATACATTTTATATAAAAATCATTTTCATGTAATGTTTAATAATAAAAATTCAACTAATTTATAACATGCATGATTTTATAATAAAAAATCATTGCCAATGCATTTTTATATAAAATCTTTTCAAATGCATTTTTAATATGAAAAAATCTTGCTGTATAATTTATAATAAAATCATTTGCATGTATTTTATATATAAAAATCATTTTCCATGCAATTTTAATAATAAAATCATTGGCTATGCATTTTATATAAACATTTAATGCATTTAATTCTTAATTGAATTAATCCAATGTAATTTATATAAATTCGCAATTTTATAATAAAATTTGCTATCTTTAAAATCAAGATTTAAACATTGCTATGCATTTTTACATAATATTGAAGCATTTCTCAATGCAAATTTTATAATAAAAATTATTGCTATGCATTTTTATAATAAATATCATTTCATATTTTTATATGTAAAATGTTTGTTCAATCATTTTTTTATGAATAAAATCATTTAATGTATTTTATAATAAAAATCATTTCCAATTGCATTTTATATAAAGAATCAATTGGCTATGCATTTTTATAATAAATCATTTCGAATGAATTTTAATATATAAGAAATCCATTCCGCTATGAATTTTATAATAGAATACATTTCCAATGCACGTTTTATAATAAAAATCATTGGCTATGCTCTTTTTTTATAATATAAATTCATTTCAATGCAATTTATAATAAAAAGTTCATTGGCTTTATGCATTTTTACTAATAAAAAGTCATTTCAATGCAATTTTATAGATAAAGAATCATTGGCTATGCATTTTTATAATTAAAGAATCATTTCCATTTATGCAATTTTATAAGTAAAAATCTATTGGCTTATGCATTTTATTTAAAAAACTCTTTCAATTGCATATTTAAATAAAGAAATCAGTGGCTATGCATTTTTAATAAATCAAATATTTCAATGCATTTTTATAGTAAAAATCATTGTTCAAATGATTTTTATGATAAAAATCGATGGCTATACATTTTATATATAATAAATATTTCCAAGGTCATTTATAATAAAAACCAATTTCCAATGCCATTTTATAATAAAAATCACTTGGCTATGCATTTTTATAAAAAAATCATTGTCCAATCATTTTTATAGGTAAAATCATCGTTCAATATGCATTTTTATGAATAAAATTCATTTGCTCTACATTTTTATAATGAAAAATATTTGTCAATGTAATTTTAATAAAAATATTCAATGCATTTAATGGTTGATTTAAATAAATTCTGAATTTTAATACATTGGCTATGCATTTTTTAATAAAGAACTCATTTAATGCCATTTATATAAAATAGTCAATCATTATTATATAAAGATCATGGCTATACATTTATATATAAAATCATTTCCAATGTAATTTTATAATAAATATCTTCCAATGCATTTTTAATGAAAAAATTCATTGGCTTAGGCTTTTTTAATAAAAATCTAAATTTCAATAAATATTTAATAAATTATAATAAAATTCATTGGCATGTATTTTATATAAATCATAATGCATACTTATTATCAAATAATTTGGCTATGTTTTTTATATTGCATTTCAATGCAATTATATAAAAAATTCATTGGCTATGCATTTTATAAATACTTCAATAATTTTAAACATTTTATATAAATCATTATATCAATTTTATAGTAAAATCTGTTGTTCAAGTTCTTTTATAATAAAAATCATTCAAATGTAATTTTATAATAAAAATCATTTCCAATGGCAATTGTTATAATAAGAATCATTGGCTATGCAATGTTTTATAATAAAAATTTATTTTCGAATGCAATTTTAATAATAGAAAATCATTCGCGTATGCTTTTTTTAATAAAAATCATTTCATGCAATTTTTATAAAAATCATTGGCTAGTCGTATTTTTATAATGAGAAAATCATTTCCAATGACAATTTTTAATAAAAATTCATTGGCTTATCATTTTTATAATAAAAATCCTTTCCAATGCATTTTATAATAAAATATTGGCTGATCCATTTTTTAATAGTAAAAATCATTCATGCAAGTTTTAATAAAAAATCGATTGGTATGCATTTTTATAATGAAAATTCATTGTCTCATGTCATAGTTTATATATAAAAATCGATGTGGCTATTCGCAATTTTAATAATAAAAATTATTTCCAATCAATTTTATAGTAAAAATAGATGCTTATGCCATTTTTATGATAAAAAGTCATTGGCATATGTCATTTTTATAGTCCAATCATCAATCATTCCATATGTATATTTAAATAAATAAACATATTCCTAATAATTTTATAATAAAAATCAGTTTAATGTCTATTAAAAATGCTATGCATTTTTATAATAATATTTCCAATGCATTTTTATAGTAAGAATCATGTATGATTAGTTAATGTGATAAAAATCATTGGCTATATGTTTTATAATACAAAATCATTTTCAATGTAATTTTATAATAAAATTATTTCACATGAATTGGTATATATAAAAGAGATCATTGGCTATATTATAAAAAAATCTTCAATGGCAAGTTTTTATTAATAAAAATATTGGAAATTATTATTAAAAATCATTTCTTACATGTAATTTTATAATAAATACATTTCAATTGCAATCTTTTATAAATCATCTTTATTAAATAAATCATTCAATGCATTTTATATAATTTAATATTATCATTAATATAACAATTTCCAACATGCCAAGTTGTTTATAGATAAAAAATCAACTGCTATGAATCATCTTTATAATAGAACATCTTTCAATACTTTTTAGTAGTAAAAAATCATTGTTCAATGCTGATTTTAATACATAAAAAATCATTTAGCATTACATATTTATAATAAAATAATACTTGCTATGCATTTTATAATAAAAATCATTGAGCTTGCAATTATTATAACTAAAAATATTTCGAATATTTAATATATATATAAAAAAATCATCAGCTATACAATTTTTATAATAAAAATCATTTATAATCAATTTATATAATATATTATATAAATACATATTTTATATACAAAATCAGTTCAATGAATATTAAATAAAATCACTTGGCTATGGCTATTTATTATAAATATTATGCAATTGTTATAATAATAAAATCATTGTGTATTGCATTTTTATATAAAATCATTTCCAATGCAATTTTACTAATAAAAATCATGGCTTCATTTTATAATAAAAATCATGTTCGCAATGCATTTTTATAGTATTAAAATCATGTGTTCATGATTTTTATGAATAAAATCTGTCTTCATGCATTTTATAAGTAAAATCATATTGTTCAATCTAAGTTTTATATAATAAAATCATTATCAATGTCAAATTTTATTAATAAAAATCATTGGCTATGCAATTTATTTTATGAATAAAACAAATCATTTTATGTAAATAAAAATATCATGTTTTAGTAGTAAAATCATTGTTCAATTGCTTTTTATGATAAAATCATTGGCTTATACATTTATATAAAAATATTTATCTGTAAGTTTTATAATAAAAATCCAATTTCCATGATGCAATTTTTATAATAAAAATCATGGCTATAGCATTTTTTATAATAAGAATATTTCGGATGTGCAATTTATAAATAAAAAATCATTTGGCGTATAATTTATAATATAAATTATTTCGCCAATGTATTTTATAATAAAATCATTTCCAATGCAATTTTATAAAAATACATTGGGCTTTGCATTTTTAATAATAATCATTTTCAAATGCCAATTTTATAATAAAAAATCATTGCTATGATTGTTTATAATAAAAACTATTTTCATGCATTTAATAAGTAAAAATCATGTGCTATTGCATTTTTATAACTATTCATGTCAATTTATATAATAATCTTGGCTAATGCATTTTATAATAATAAACCATTGTAATGCAATTTTTATAATAAATAATTCCAATTGCATTTACTATAAACATTTTGATATTAATAATAATATAATCAATAGCTATGCTTTTTATAGATCAAAATATTTTTGCTTCATATATTTTTGCATTTTTATATAAAAATTGTTCTGCTTTAAATAAAACTCATGGTAGCATTTTAATAATAAAAATCATTTCCAATGCATTTTATAATAAAAATCATTGGACTACATTCTTTTTAAAAAAATACTTTCGAATGCCAATTTTATACATAAAAAATATTCGCTATGGATTTTTATAATAAAAAGCATTTGCATGCATATATAATCATGCAATGCCATTTTTATAGAAAAATCATTGGCTATGCATTTTATAGTTAAAATCATTTCCATGTACATTTTTTATAAAAATCTTTGCAATTGCAATTTTTATAATAAAAATATTCGCTATGCTATTCTATAATTAAATATATTTCCAATGCAATTTTATAGTAATAAAATCATTGCTTCAATTGCTTTTACTATAAAGAACATATTGGCAATTCATTTTATAATAAAATCATTCTATGCAATTTGTAATTAAATGAATAAAATTATTTCAATGCACTTATATAAAAATTTCATCTTTTTAAACCTGGCTATGCATTTTTATATATAATCATTGCATGCAATTTTATAATATTGCTAAAATTTTCATAATTTCGATGAATTTTATAATAAAAATCATTTCAATGCAATTTTAATAATAAAACAATCATGGCTATGATTTTTATAATATAAAATCTTAGCATTTTACTAAATCATTGTTCTTATAATAAAATCTTTTCCAATGCAATTTTATAGTAAAAATCATTGTCAAGTATTTTTATAATAAAATCATTGTATGATTTTTATGAATAAAAATCATTTGCAATGCATTTATAGTATAAATATTACTTTCCAATGCAATTTTATCAAATAATAATGTGTATGCTTTTTATAATAAAAATCAATTCATTGACTTATAGAATCTTTGTATAATGCATTAATCAAAATATTTAGTATTTAAATTATTCCAATGCATTTATATAAATCATGTATATGATAAATCAAATTTTCAATGCAATTTATAATAAAAAATCTCTAGATAACATCCATGATATAAAACATTGTTGATTAATAATAAAATCTTTCAATAGCATTTTTATAGTAACAATCTTTGTTCAATGCATTTTTATAATAAATCATTTCATTGTAATTTTATAATAAAATCATTTCCAATGCAATTTTAATAATAAATCATTGGCTATGCAATTTTTATAATAAAATCATTTCAATTGCTTTTTTATAATAAAAAATCATTGGCTAGAATTTTTATGAAATTTTCAAGACTTAATAAGACATTGCTCTATCATTTTTTATAATAAATAAACATCTTGCTATTAGATTAATAAGATCATGTATCTATTCATTTATAATAAAAATCACTTTCATGTCATTTTATATATAAAAAAATCATTTCCAATGCAATTTTTATAATAAAAAATTCATAGCTATGGCATTTTTATATATCATTTATGCATTTAATAAATCTTTTCAATGCATTTTATGTATTAAAATTCATCACCCCGCTTCAAATTCATGCTTTTTAATATATCATTGCGAGATTTTATATAAATACATACTCATTGCATTATAGAACTTCATGCATTTTTAGTCAAAAAAATCATTTGTCTAATGCATATTTATAATAAAATCATTGGTATGCATTTTTACACTCATGAATTTTATAAGAAAATCTCGCAGCATTTATAATAAAAAATCAATTGGCTACTGCATTTTTAATAATTAAAAATCATTTCAATTTTAGTAAAATTTGTCAATGCCTTTTTATAATAAATCATTTCCAATGTAATTTTATAATAAAATTTTCAAATGCATTTTTAATAAAATGGTATGCATTAATCATTTCGAATGCAATTTGTTATATAAAAATCTTGGCTATGCATTTTTATAATAAAAATCATTCGTATGCTTTTTAGTAATAAATAATTGTAATCATTTTATAATAAAATCATTGTGTTATACATTTTTATAAATAAATAATGTTTAATGTAATTTTTATAATAAAAATCATTTGAATGCATTTTTTATTAATATGAAATCATTGGCTATGCATTTTTATAATAAAATATATTTTCCATCAATGCATTTTTATAGTAAAAATATTTTCCTAATGCAATTTTATAATAAAATCAGTTGTGCTTTTATAATTAAATCATTGATTTTATAATAAAATCATTGCACATTTAGATAAGATTCCATATGATTTTATAGATAAAATCATTAGTTCTAGCATTTTATAATAAATCATTTTCCAATGTAATTTATAATCAATAATCATTTGCCAATGTCAATTTTACGTAAGAATCATTTTCCAATGCAATTTTATATTAAAATCATTTGTGCAATGATTTTAATATAAAATATGTATGCATTTCTCAATCCATGCATTTTCATAGTAAAAATCATTGTCAGCATTATAAAATGCACATTTTTATGAAAATATGAATTATTATATAACAATTGAATGATTAAACTTGTATAATTTATAAAAATCATTCAGCATTTGACTTGCAAGCATTTTTAAAATGGCTGATTTAAATACATAACATTTTAAACTTTGCATTAAAACTCTGTATTAATCTTCTGATTTTAAATACATTTAATGAATTAAAATATTCGATTAAGAAATATTATTATGACAAGTAAAATATTTCGTGATTAATAGATGAATATCCCTAACATTGGAACTACACTTCATTAATATTTATGAAATTTTGAAATCAGCAATAAGATTTAAGATTTTTTAAAATCCTTTTGTTGTAGCTTGTCTTTTGGTATGTTAAATTTCAGTGATTTAACAGGTGAAAAGAAAACATTGTTTTTCAATCATTATTTTCATTCATTTGTATAGCTGAAAATTTTTTTTTATAATCATCAGGAGTTTTTTTTAAATGTTCTTTGTTTGAATGGACAAAAAATTGCTCAGATAATATTAACCTTTATGCTAGTTTCATTGTGTTAAATTATGGCGGTGGGGGGGTAAATTTCACAGGGAAATTGTGGTCCTATAAAATACAATAAAGAAATTTGAACATATGACCTTTAGCACCCTCTTGCAACACGCTTCATTCGGACATTTTTTCCATTTACACGTCAAAATACCGGTTGTTTGTAGGGTTAGGGTTAGGGGTGTTTTATGATAAATAAAAAAAACTCTAAAAATCGTTTACCGGATTTTTGACTGTGTAAATGAAAAAAACTATGAAAGAGAGCAAAGGGTCCACTAATGATTTTAAAATCATTATACGAAGAAAGAACTCTGATGGTGATAGCTGAAAAACAACACCATCTCGATTAAGTCTCTAGTGAAGCGGTGTCAGCTGAAAACAAAAACCAGCACTTGATGTGTTCCCCGAAAATTAACAGCGATATTTACCTCCAGTATATTTTCGACAATAAATGGTAAATTATTTGACCCCCAGTTTTGAATTTATTTAGGGCGGCTTAAATATGGCTTACTTTTAAGCGCCTTGAAACACTATAAAATAAATTTTTTTACAATGTCGATAAAAACGCTTCAACGCTAAAAAATATCTTGTTTTTTTTTTGTATTTCATTTATTTTTCATTTCTTTTTCAGAACAATTCAATTATAAAGATCAAAATATTGATATTCTTGTTATTTTAACTGAAATAAGACATAGAGAGATCCCAATGATTTTTTATTATAAAGATTGCATTGGAAATGAATTTTTATTATAAAATTGCAAATTGGAAATGATTTTTATTATTAAAATTAATTGGACAATGAATTTTTAATTATAAAAATTGCATAGCATGAAATTTTTTATTATAAAAATGCATTAGACAATGATTTTGACTATAAAAATGCATTGGAAAAGATTTTTACTATAAAATTGCATTGGAAATGATTTTTATTATAAAAATGTATAGCCAATGATTTTTATTATAAAATTGCATTGGAAAAGATTTTTATTATAAAAATTCATAGCCAATGATTTTTTATTATAAAATTGCATTTGAAATGATTTTCATTATAAAATGCATAGCCAATGATTTTTTTATTATAAAATTGCATTGGAATGATTTTTATTATAAAATTATATGCAATGATTTTTATTATAAAAATGCATAGCAATAATTTTTTTATTATTAAAAGCATTGAACAATGATTTTTTACTTTGAAAATGCATTGGAAAAGATTTTTATTATAAAAATTCATAGCCAATGATTTTTTATTATAAAATTGTATTGGAAATGATTTTTTAATTAAAATTGGGAAATGATTTTTAATTATAAAATTGCATTGGAAATGATTTTTATTATAAAAATGCATAGCCAATGATTTTTTATTATAAAATTGCATTGGAAATGAATTTTTATTATAAAAATGCATAGCCAATGATTTTTTATTAATAAAAAAGCATTGAACAATGATTTTTACCATAAAAATGCATTGGAAAAGATTTTTATTATAAAAATTCATAGCCAATGATTTTTTATTATAAAATTGCATTCGAAACGATTTTTATTATAAAAATGCATAGCCAATGATATTTTATTATAAAATTGCATTGGAAATGATTTTTATCATAAAATTGCATTGGAAATGATTTTTATTATAAAATTACATTGGAAATGATTTTTATTATAAAAATTACATGGAAATGATTTTCATTATAAATTGCATTGGAAATGATTTTTATTATAAAAAATGCATAGCTAATGATTTTTTATTATAAAATTGCATTGAAAATGATTTTTATTATAAAAATGCATAGCCAATGATTTTTAATATAAAATTGCATTCGAAAAGATTTTTATTATAAAATTACATTGGAAATGATTTTTATTATAAAATTACATTGGAAATGATTTTTATTATAAAAATGTATAGCCAATGATTTTTATTATAAAATTGCATTGGAAATGATTTTTATTTTAAAATTGCATTGGAAATGATTTTTATCATAAAAATGCATAGCCAATGATTTTTTATTATAAAAAAGCATTGAACAATGATTTTTACTATAAAAATGCATTGGAAAAGATTTTTATTATAAAAATTCATAGCCAATGATTTTTTATCATAAAATTGCATTCAAAACGATTTTTATTATAAAAATGCATAGCCAATGATATTTTATTATAAAATTGCATTGGAAATTATTTTTATCATAAAATTGCATTGGAAATGATTTTTATTATAAAAATGCATAGCTAATGATTTTTTATTATAAAATTGCATTGAAAATGATTTTTATTATAAAAATGCATAGCCAATGATTTTTTATTATAAAATTGCATTCGAAATGATTTTTATTATAAAATTACATTGGAAATGATTTTTATTATAAAATTACATTGGAAATGATTTTTATTATAAAAATGTATAGCCAATGATTTTTATTATAAAATTGCATTGGAAATGATTTTTATTTTAAAATTGCATTGGAAATCATTTTTATTATAAAATTGCATTGAACAATGATTTTTATCATAAAAATGCATAGCCAATGATTTTTTATTATTAAAAAGCATTGAACAATGATTTTTTACTATAAAAATGCATTGGAAAAGATTTTTATTATAAAAATTCACAGCCAATGATTTTTTATTATAAAATTGCATTTGAAATGATTTTCATTATAAAAATGCATAGCCAATGATTTTTATTATAAAATTGCATTGGAAATTATTTTTATTATAAAAATGTATAGCCAATGATTTTTTATTATAAAATGCATTGAACAATGGTTTTTACTATAAAAATGCATGAACAATGTTTTTACTATAAAAATGCATTGGAAATGATTTTTATTATAAAAATGCATAGCGAATGATTTTTTATTATAAAATTGCATTGGAAATGATTTTTATTATAAAAATGCATAGCCAATGATTTTTTTATTATAAAATTGCATTGGAAATGATTTTTATTATAAAATTGCATTGGAAATGATTTTTATTATAAAATTGCATAGCCAATAATTTTTTATTATTAAAAAGAATTGAACAATGATTTTTTACTTTAAAATGCATTGGAAAAGATTTTTATTATAAAAATGCATAGCCAATGATTTTTTATTATAAAATTGCGTTTGAAATGATCTTTATTATAAAAATGCATAACCAATGATTTTTTACTATAAAATTGCATTGGAAATGATTTTTATTATAAAAATGCATAGCCAATGATTATTTATTATAAAATATCATTGGAAATGATATGTATTATAAAATTACATTGGAAATGATTTTTTATTATAAAATGTATTGCCAATGATTTTTATTATAAAAAATGCATTGTACAATGAATTTTACTATAAAAATGTATTGGAAATGATTTTTATTATAAAAATGCATAGCCAATGATTTTTTTATTATAAAATTGCATTGAAATGATTTTTATTATAAAAATGCATAGCCAATGATTTTTTATTATAAAATTTCATTGGAAAGAATTTTTTTATTATAAAAATTCATAACCAATGATTTTTTATTATAAAATTGCATTGGAAATGATTTTTATTATAAAAATGCATAGCCAATGATTTTTTATAATAAAATTGCATTGGAAATAATTTTTATTATAAAATTACATTGGAAATGATTTTTATTATAAAAATGCATAGCCAATGATTTTTTATCATAAAATTGCATTGGAAAAGATTTTTATTATAAAAATTCATAGCCAATGATTTTTATTATAAAATTGCATTGGAAATGATTTTTTATTATAAAATTGCATTGGAAATGATTTTTAATTATAAAATTGCATTGGAAATGATTTTTATTATAAAATGCATAGCTAATGATTTTTTTATTATTAAAAAGCATTGAACAATGATTTTTTACTATAAAAATGCATTGGTAAAGATTTTTATTATAAAAATTCATAGCCAATGATTTTTTATTATAAAATTGCATTGGAAATGATTTTATTATAAAAATGCATAACCAATGATTTTTTTATTATAAAATTGCATTGGAAATGATTTTTTATTATGAAATTACATTGGAAATGATTTTTATTATAAAAATGCATAGTTAATGATTTTTACTATAAAATTGCATTGAAAATGATTTTTATTATAAAAATGCATAGCCAATGATTTTTTATTATAAAATTGCATTGGAAATGATTTTTATTATAAAATTACATTGGAAATCATTTTTATTATAAAATTTCATTGAACAATGATTTTTATCATAAAAATGCATAGCCAATGATTTTTTATTATTAAAAAGCATTGAACAATGATTTTTACTATAAAAATGTATGGGAAATGATTTTTATTATAAAAATGCATAGCGAATGATTTTTTATTATAAAATTGCACTGGAAATGATTTTATCATAAAAATGCATAGACAATGATTTTTTATTATAAAATTGCATTTGAAATGATTTTTATTAGAAAAATGCATAGCCAATGATTTTTTATTATAAAATTGCATTGGAAATGATTTTTTATTATAAAATTACATTGGAAATCATTTTTATTATAAAATTTCATTGAACAATGATTTTTATCATAAAAATGCATAGCCAATGATTTTTTATTATTAAAAAGCATTGAACAATGATTTTTACTATAAAAATGTATGGGAAATGATTTTTATTATAAAAATGCATAGCGAATGATTTTTTATTATAAAATTGCACTGGAAATGATTTTTATCATAAAAATGCATAGACAATGATTTTTTATTATAAAATTGCATTGGAAATGATTTTTATTATAAAAATGCATAGCCAATGATTTTTATTATAAATTGCATTGGAAATGATTTTTATTATAAAAATTGCATTATGATTTTTATTATAAATTGCAATGATTTTTTATTATAAAAATGCATTGGACAATGATTTTTACTATATTAAAAATTGCATTGGAAATGATTTTTATTATAAAAATGCATTGAACAATGATTTTTTATTATAAAATTGCATTGGAAATGATTTTTATTATAAAATTGCATTGGAAATGATTTTTTATTATAAAAATGCATTGACCAATGATTTTTTCTATAAAAATGCATTGGAAATTATTTTTATTATAAAAATGCATAGCCAATGTTTTTTTATTATAAAAATGCATTGAACAATGATTTTTACTATAAAATTGCATTGGAAATGATTTTACTATAAAATTGCATTGGAAATGATTTTTATTAAAAAATGCATAACCAATGATTTTTTATTATAAAATTGCATTGGAAATGATTTTTATTATAAAAATGCATAGCCAATGATTTTTTATTATTAAAAAGCATTGAACAATGATTTTTTACTATTGGAAAAGCTTTTTATTATAAAAATTCATAGCCAATGATTTTTATTATAAAATTGCATTCGAAATGATTTTTATTATAAAAATGCATAGCCAATGATTTTTACTATAAAATTGCATTGGAAATGATTTTTATTATAAAAATGCATAGCCAATGATTTTTTATTATAAAATTGCATTGGAAATGATTTTTATTATAAAATTACATTGGAAATGATTTTTATTATAAAAATTTATAGCCAATGATTTTTTTATTATAAAATTACATTGGAATGATTTTTATTATAAAAATGCATAACCAATGATTTTTTATCATAAAATAACATTGGAAATGATTTTTACTATAAAATTACATTGGAAATGATTTTTATCATAAAATTACATTGGAAATGATTTTTATCATAAAATTGCATTGGAAATGATTTTTATTATACAAATGCATAGCTATTGATTTTTATTATAAAATTGCATTGGAAATGATTTTTATTATAAAAATGCATAGTCAATGATTTTTTATTATAAAATTACATTGGAAATGATTTTTATTATAAAAATGCATAACCAATAATCTTTTATTATAAAATTGCATTGGAAATGATTTTTATTATAAAAATGCATAGCCAATAATTTTTTATTATAAAATTGCATTGGAAATGATTTTTATTATAAAATTGCATTGGAAATGATTTTTATTATAAAATTGCATTGGAAATGATTTTTATCATAAAATTGCATTGGACATGATTTTTTATTATAAAAATGCATTGACCAATGATTTTTACTACAAAAATGCATTGGAAATGATTTTTATTATAAAAATGCATAGCCAATGTTTTTTTTATTATAAAAATGCATTGAACAATAATTTTTACTATAAAAATGCATTGGAAATGATTTTTACTATAAAATTGCATTGGAAATGATTTTTATTATAAACTTGCATTGGAAATGATTTTTATTATAAAAATTCATAGCCAATGATTTTTTATTATAAAGTTGAATTGGAAACGATTTTTATAATAAAAATGCATAACCAATGATTTTTTACTATAAAAATGCATTGGAAATTATTTTTACTATAAAAATGCATTGGAAATTATTTTTACTATAAAAATGTATTGGATAAATATTTTTACTATAAAAATGCATTGGAAATTATTTTTACTATAAAAATGCATTGGAAATTATTTTTACTATAAAAATGCATTGGATAAAGATTTTTACTATGAAAATGAAAATGCACAATGATTTTTCCCATAAAAATGCATTGGATAATAGCTTTTTACTATTATGTAGGAACAATTCCTAAATTTCTTCCAAATGGACTAACTTCTCCCAAGTTGCTTCTGCTTCTTATCAATTAGAAACAAAGTAAGTAAAGTAAAAAAAGCCAGACAGCGAAGGAGTCTATCCCCTTTTCACTAGCGCTAGACCAAAGAGATTATTTTAGCATCTGAAGTGGTTGTGCCACACCTACCATCAGCTTCTTACTTGAAAATATTTATTTTACAGTCTAACCACCATGTCGGGATTGATATTGTTGTCATAGTAACATTAAGGTCTGTGTGGAATAGCAAAATTGAAAAAAATACTTTGACCACTTTATTCATTAACGACTTAATTTTAAAATGAATATTAAAATGAATGAGTTTTATTTTATTAAAATAAATTCAAAAGAATTTTTTTTTTATCAATTTAGGATGTAGGGGAGGTTGTCATTTGAAGAAAAAAATTCCAGTCCCTAATTTTTAAATTTCCAGAAAGATTAAATCCTCAAGAACACATAAAAAGAAAATAGAAAATAGAAAAATTCAATACCAGAAAAAAGTTATTTGTAAAATTTAAAAGTTATTTTCTTAAAACTCAAGAAATAATTTTTGTAGCGCATTTGTCGCAGAGCCAATAAGAACGTTGACTCTTCGAATAGAAAAAAGAAGGAATCGAATGACACAACCAAGCAAAGGAGGACAGACAAGGAGATTTAGTTTAACAAATACTGAATTGTTTATTTACCACATAACAGTACAGTTAATGATTTCTTCATTGGTTTAATTGTCAATATCACAGGCTGGGAAGATGTTGGTCATTCTGGACATACGGGTCATTCTGAAGGCTGAAAATGTGCTGGTGTAGCATTGCAGGCTGAAAGGTTGATGTTAGTCATTGTTGATGAGTAGGTCTTCCAGAGGCTGGAGATATGTACCAACGTAAAGAGGCAGGAAATGAGGTCAAAGGATGTCTCGCCGGGGCTAGAAAGATAACCAATCACACACTAGTAGTTGTTATGGAAACAACTACAACAGGAACGAAGTCAAAGGACATCTCATTGGGCTGAAGATAGCCAATCACAGGTAATAAAGGACTATTTGCTCATAAATTCCTACCATAAAATAAACTGAACCCTCATTTTATGTCCGTGTTTTTTTAATAAATGTTTTATTTTTCTTGCACCCGTTATGTTACAATACTAAATATATTATACTATATATATAGAATGCTTAGTTTTAAAGTTTTCATACTTCAACTTTTTACTCGTAAATTCCTACCATAAAATGCCCAAGCCTAATTTTATAGCAGGAATTTACGAGTAAAATGTTGAATATTAGTTTTTGTTGTTGTTATTTCTTTTCTTTTTGGCATTCTAAAATAAAAACATCAGATTTTAATCATCGTCGACGAAAAAAAAAAATTACGGTCATAAAAGGAGGATCCAATTTATGCCTAAATTGTAAAACGAGCCCCCACTTTAAAACTAACCATTCTCACAAAATAAAAAGTTTTAGAATATGCACATTGAAATGAATATTAAAATAAATAAATAAAATATATTTTGTATTGTAACATAACGGGTGCAAGAAAAATAAAACATTTAATACAAAAACACGGTTTAGTTTATTTTATGGTAGGAATTTACGAGCAAATAGTCCTTTATTACCCAATCACAAACCACTAGGTAAAGGAATGACTATGTCAGGATCCCCAAAAGAATTACAGACCTGGTGAAGGAATGACTTTGGGTGTTTGTCCTGATAAGGACAGTAGCAGGAACAGGGTCCTGATAAGGACTGATTGAAAGAAGAGCCGGATCAGCAGATGACTGGATCAAGGCTCGCAGGAAGACGGCCGGATCGGGTTTGGCAGGAGACTGGATTGTCGGCTGCAGGAGTGTGTGTGTGTGGTCTGCCAGTAGGTAGGGGTATCACAAGAAAATGGTTTCTCTCATGTGTGTGTTTGCATGTGTTTTGTCAATTCTCCTCTTCATGAAAATGCTGTTCCACATACTTCACGCCACTGGTTTCTCACTTTTTGTTTCATTTTCTTATTAGTTTTTTAGAAGTCAAGGGGCCCCTGTCCTGGGGCTAACACTTGATTCCTTTACAGATAGTACTTGTATCCTAATGATCTTTTTAGGATGGAGCATGTTCCTTTGATGGCTGCTATTTGCACTTCATAGCAGCTTGGCTTCCCTGGTATTGATTCTAGGTATTTTTTTAGGTTTTGTTTCACCAGTCCAGTTGCCCCAACCACAACGGGTATGATGTCAATTTCTTTCAATGACCAAGTTGTTTTTAGGTCATTCTTGAGGTCCTGGTATTTTGTTATCTTTTCTCGTTCCGCTCTATTTAGGCCATAGTCATTTGGGACAGCTACATCAATAATAAGAGCAGTTTTTTTTCGTTTATCCCAGATGACAATGTCTGGTTTAATGGCTTTGTCTTTTATATATCTGCCTGTCTGGATTATTTTGTCATAGAACACAGTCACCTTTCCATTTGATGTTATTGGTGTGTGATCGCATGTGGGATGTTAAAATTCCTTTTCGTGAAAATGCTGATCCACACACTTCACAAGGATATGGTTTTTCGCCAGTGTGTGTTCGCTTGTGTTTTCTCAATGTCCCTCTTTCTGAAAATGCTGATCCACATACTTCACAAGAATATGGTTTCTCGCCAGTGTGTATTCGCATGTGTATATACAAACTTGGTTTATGAGAAAATGCTGATCCACATACTTCACAAGAATATGGTTTCTCGCCTGTGTGTGTTCGAATGTGGATTTTTAATTGTCCCCTTAGTGAAAATGCTGATCCGCATACCTCACAAGAATATGGTTTCTCGCCAGTGTGTGTTCGCTTGTGTATTTCCAAATTTCCTTTTTGTGAAAATGCTGATCTACATAATTCACAAAAATATGGTTTCTCACCTGTGTGTGTTCGAATGTGGTTTTTCAATCCCCCTTTTCGTAAAAATGCTGATCCACATATTTCACAAGAAAATGGTTTCTTGCTAGTGTGGATTTGCATGTGTAGCTTCAAATTTTCTTTATCTGGAAATGCCGATCTGCATACTTCACAAGAAAAAAGTTTGTCTCTCATATGTTTTCCCATATCTTTTTATATGTGTTTGCATATGGATTTGATATCTGTAAATGAAGAGTAGGTTTTATTAAAGAAAAAAAAAAAAGACTCTTGATTTATTGGAGGTAAGAAAATTAGAATAAATCACTTTGGGTTTCAATTAATAGTGACATATCATGTCATTCAAGTTCAGACATAAAAAAACACATTAACAATTTCAGAAAAATAATTAAATGAAACATAATTTAAATAATGGAAATTTTACTTTGGCCAAAGATTTATTTCGAAAGAAAAGGACACTCCATTATTGATAAATATTTATTTACCAACCCCCTCCGCACGAGCAGGATGCAACACAAGGTTAATTTCTTAAGCGGAGTTTAACAGGTTTGAATTCAGAGTTTTTCTTCTCCTAGACTGGTTACTTAGCCATGGTTAAAGAGTCTAGTCTGCCCTATTTACCCATAGCTGATGGGAGAATTGCATTCATACCTTTCCCAAGAGTATTAGCGCCATGTGATATGCCAACACCTTCATCCAGGAATTGAACTCGCGTTGACGAGTCCATTTCTTACGACTCTAACCATTAGACCATGCGCCTCCATTATTGATAAATATGAGAGAGAATTATTCACACTTAAATATGTAGCCAACAAAACATGTTTATTTTGGTCAGATGTTTTATATTCCTTGGAAAACAAGATAAATGAAATGTAGGAAAGAAAACTTTTCATTTTTATATGTAATTACGATACACTTGAAAATTTAAGCTTTTCTCTTTTGAGAAGTAGCACTTTAAAGTTCCCATATGTAGCTGACATAAAAATTAAAAAAACATACTGTGTCAATGACATCCATAGTTTTAAAAAAAAAAATTAAAGTAAATGAATTTACTGAATTAATATTCATGAGGGGTAGGAAAAGGCGATTTAATAAAATCCTCCAAAAGTTTTTCATAATAGTTTTGGCCTATAAATTTGACAACTCAAAAATTAATATAAAATATATTAAAATTAATACATTAATATTAAATCGATTATTTATTATTATAAATAATAAAATAAAATAATAATAAAATCTAAAATGATAATAATAATTCTGAAATAAAATCTTTTATTTATTCATTATTTATTCTAAATCTATTTATTTAAAAAAATATGAAGAAATATTTTTAATAGTAAAAGATAATAACGTAAAGACTAGGTTAACTTGCAAATTGTCCTCAAAATTAAAACGGAAATTTATTTCTATTTATGACAGTTTAACTACAGTGTGTGAATTAACTTTTTGCGAATTGGGTTACGGTTTAGGGGTTTGGGGATTAAGGTTGTTTTTAATTACGTATTGCTTAAAAAAAAATTTTTTTTAAATCAAATTACTATACAGTTAATGTTGAAAAATATTTTTTTAAACCAAGTTTAATTGAAATTATACATTGCAATACTAACACAATCAACTGAGACTAATGTGTCTACCGTTGGATTCAATAATTAATTTCAATAGTTAATTAAATGGGTAATTATGAACTTTTGTTTAGTAAATTGGGGTTGTCCCAGAAAAAAAACAGAATCCACAAATTTTGTAGTAAAACTGTTAATTTTAACTAGGGGGGTTTAGGTTTAGGGTTGGGGGTTAGGGTTCTGTTTTTCCCCCAGAAAAAAACAACCCAAATTATCAAATTATTTATTTTCCCATTAAACTAACCCTAAACCCCCCTCCTAGTTAAAATTAACAGTTTTATTACAAAATTTGTGGGTTCTGTTTTTTTCTGGGACACCCTAATTTACTAAACAAATGTTTATAATTTCCATTAAATGTATAGTAATTTGTTTTTTTTTTTGTTGTTGTTGTTTTTTCTAAGCAATACGTAATTAAAAACAACCCTAATCCCCAAACCCCTAAACCGTAACCCAATTCGCAAAAAAGTTCATTCATCCATTGTAGTTAAACTGTCATGGATCACCACCAAATAAGTTTCCGTTTTTTAATTTTGACGACAATTTGCAAGTTTAACCGAAATAAATTAAAACTCAATTAAATACCTTGTTTTTTGTTTAAGTCTTTGTCGATAATAAACATAAAACAATTTTCACTTCGACAGAAGCTTTCCCAACAAAACAACGGAAATTGGCGGTGTTGATGTACAATTAGTTCCGCAATATTTTTAACCCCGGAAAAGAACAAAACAAGATATTTTTAAAAGTTTTGGTAATATACGTGTACTGCGGTTCAATATAAAACCGGTTGTTGTCGCCTAAGTTCAACTGTTTATTTGTAAAAACATCCTAGTTTCTGAAGGGATGGGCAAAGATATTAAAGGGAGGTAATAATTTTCTTTTAATTTCTTGATTTTAAAATAATTATTAAAAATCAGGGAATTGTCCAATTTTAATGAAAATTTCGCAACTTTATTCATTAATGGCCTAATTTTATAATGAATAGCCTATTTTCTTTAAAAAGATTTTGAAAAAAAAAATGTTTTTATCAATTAACATTGTAGGAAAGTTTCAACCTTTGGTCCTTTGAATAAAAAAAATATTCCTGTCCCTATTTTTTACATTTCTAGTAAGATCAAAACCAGAAGACCACATTGAAAATTTAAAAAATTTCAACACACGAAAAAAGTTATTTGTAATTTTAATTTTTTTTTTAACTCAAAAAACAATTTATCTAGTGTGTTTTCTCTTTTCATAGAGTTAAAAATAAATATTTTTTCTGGACCATATGACCTTTAGGCACCCCTTCCGCGATCCCGACTCACAATGACACTTTGACGGCAGTCATGGTACCTAGTCCTTCTGGACCTGCTAATAGACTTCCCAAGAGAGTTACCAATAACATCGAACTCAGAGACGGGGTCAGATAGTGCATTTAGATCCAGCAAGTTTAAAGTGTGACACAATAACTAATGACGTGGAACCATAATGGTGGTTTGACTCATTAGTTAGGGAAAAGTTTGAGTGATGGCATGATAGGTACCGGAAAAGTTTGAGGGATGACATTGTTTTTTGATTGAAAGAGGAATGATGACGTAGCGAAGGGGAGAAGAGAAGAGTGAAAGGTGATAGTTGTGAGATTCAGCCTGGCCGACGAAGGGTTAAGACAGGCTGAGGCCGGTCTTCCCCGGGCGGTGATCATGGGCAAGATAAAATAAAAACTACTTCATCAAGTAACAAAAAGATGTCTTTGTAATTCATTTAATTTAACCAAGCAAAACCCAACTAGACAACAAGATGGCAGCCGAAGATGGTAGAAGGATCAAAAAGAAAGAAATAAGATCTCCTCACCAAGTAAGTCTAATCTGTCTGTCTCTCTAATATCTCTCCAATATCTCTATATCCCTGAAGAACTTTCTTATCAAAGAACTCTCACTCACACGCACACTAATTAGCGATGTCAATATGCGTATGTGAAACGTATCACATTTGGTACCGTGGCCAACATAGTATCACGTGTGGTACGTGCACATATAGTTTCACAAAAGCTAGTAGCATGGAAAATATCCAGCATATCCCAGCTAAGGAATCTCTTTCTGGAAAGGCGTATAGTTACATCAAGAATAGCAAAAGGCCTTCCACTAGGAGAATGTACGAGGCTAGGCAACAGATATACAGAAGCTGGTGTCTTGAACGAGATATCGACCCGTATTCTGCCTGTTGCAGATTTTCTGATTCATTTGCACAGAATCAGAAGTTGCAGAGCTTCAACTGCTGTCGGATATAGAATAGCGATAGAGATAGAGTTTAGTCATTCCCAGGATATGTAGACCCTCAGCCACCGCCTTCTAGCACCCATATGGTAAAAGGCCTCTTAAATGTGTAATAAACAGGGTTAGCATGCAAGCGCATGGTGACGAGGAAAATAACAGACACGGATTTTGAGTTTCAAAATTGTATTGAAAAATAACATGAGAACGGTGAAAAGATAGAAATGAAAATTAAAGGATAATTTTGGTGATAGTTGTGTCTTGAATAAAAAGTCAGTGAATGTCCGTTGGCCGAATCAGTTGTAGTCTAGGTGGAGAGGTGAGCAGAAGAACCAGTGGTAGTGGTCAGGTGTTGGTAGGTGAGTCGAGTCTTGCGTTGTTTGGTTGTCGTTAGCGGTTGTGTTCCTAGTATCAGTCGGTGTATTTATTGTTGCTGTTGTTGTTGTTGTAGGCAGAATTTTGTGTTTCGGTTATTCTGAAGTCGATAGCTGGTCGTATCGTGTATGATAGTTGGCATATTTTTGGTATCGCTGAACGACGTGGAAATGTTTGCTTGTTGACTGCCTGTGAGGTCAGGTTTGGGTAAGTAGGTGGGGGTGTAATCGGCCGCCTGTGTTGTAGATTTCGGTGCTGGTGTCGGTCCCATTGATGTGTGCGCGACTTGACGCCTGGATCTGTCTGAGTCGTCGGCTTTTCAAAGCTGTTTATTTATAGAAAGCCGCGACCCAAAATCGGATCAATTGAAGTCATTTTCACTTCACCCGGGAATCGCTTTCATTGGATGAAAATGCGAATTTTATTTACCAATTTTATTTTATTTAATGTCAGGAATTGATTATCAAAGCGGAACTCCCGATCGGATCCCATGCGCAGATATGTGTTAAAATGGTCATTCTGTTTTAGGCTACGATGGAGTAAACTTCCGATTTGGCGTCTGCGACTTATGTTTGTTTTGTTGGCGAGTGTATGTATCTTTTATTATTGCGGTGTGTGTGCGAATTGAAATGCTGAATTAGTGAATCGGGAGATATCTATATTTCCGTATATAACAAATGGATGCACTTACAAAATTTCCTTCGCTCCGAGCAACATCTCTTAAATAAAAGAAAGAAAGAAAGAAAGAAATGAAAGAAAGAAATGAAAAAAGAAAAAGAATGAAACAAAGAAAGGAAAGAAGAAGAAAAAGAATGAATGAAAGAATGAAAGAAGAAGAAATAAAGAAATGAAAGAAGAGAATGAAAGAAAGAAAGAAAAGAAGAAAGAAATGAAAGATTGAAAGAAGAATGAAAGAAAGAAAGATGAAAGAAGAAGAAGAATGAATGAAGAAGAATAAAAGAAAGAAAAAGAAAGAAATGAAAGAAAGAATGAAAAAGAAAAAGAATGAAACAAAGAAAGGAAAGAAGAAGAAAAATAATGAATGAAAGAAATGAAAGAAGAAGAAATAAAGAAATGAAAGAAGAAGAATGAAAGAAAAGAAAGAAAGAAAGAAATGAAAGATGGAAAGAAGAATGAAAGAAAGAAAGAGATGAAAGATTGAAAGAAGAAGAATGAAAGAAAAAATGAAAGAAAAGAAAGAAAGAAATGAAAGAAAAGAATAAAAGAAAAAGAAATGAAAGAAGATTAAAGTTCCTAGTTGAGGAAGGTGCTAAAGATTCCCTCGTATGAAAGTGAGATATCTTGTTGGGAATTATAGTGGCAAGATAAAGACAAGGATAAAATAACAGGTAATAAACACAACTCAAGGCTTTACAACAAAACAATGCGTTTATCAAACAACAAGAACATGTAACATACAAAATACAATACGTGAGATGATATACAAGTATATGTAAGATTTACAAAGTCTATGCAAGATTCACAAATGTATGCAAGATTAACAAAATGCACTGTATATGGTGTGTAATGATTTGCAAAATTAATGTCTTTGCGAAACTTATCTGTCTCTTGTTTAGAAGCGTGATTTTTACGAAAATCTACGGCTCCACCCTTTGGCAGGTTTCAAACAGGTCGTTCTCGATGTCAGTGACGGGTAGGCTGCAAAAGCATGTCTTATCTCGACCTCTGGTGCTGGGAAAAGAGCGATTCCTAGTTGTTAGTTGCCTTTTACGCGGACAGCGGCCCTGCATTAGCTGTTCCTGTTCTTCTCGTTCCGTGAACGCCTGGAGCTTAAATTTACGTCCTTCCGAGATAGATTCCAGCAGGCAAGAGCGGATGGATAGCAGTTTTCACTATCAAAATTGGCGGTCCAAACTGAGCCTCGTAACGTGTGCTCTGATTGGTCGCCGACAAAGGCCCTTAGCCAATCGCATGAGTTTTCTCATCAGTTTATGGCTAAGTCATTAGGCTCTGTCGCTGACAAAGGGAGATAATTAGAATTGTTTAAGATAGTATTTCTTATAATCTATCTTCTTTGGTCAATAGGTCATAGAGGAGAGGGGAGTTAATTAAGAAGAAATATTTTTTTTTTAAATGTTCTCTACTCGGTATAAAGATTCTTGAATGTGAATTGCATTAGTTATACAGGTAAGTATAGATATCTCATAAACAGGGGTTTTACTTTAAAAATCTTCAGATCCACCCAGTAATACTTTTTTGGTACGATCAACGGCCACTCGCTCGAGTCCAGCCTATTAGACACGCCCACAGATCTTTATGAAAACAAAAAGTACAGCCAGTACTTCAGAACCAAACAAATATTTTACTTTTAATACGTAATATTTTTTGCTTAGAAAATTGAAAGTTTTAAATAAAGAAAACAAATTTGAGTCATGTAAATTTTGGTTTCTACAAATATTTTTGCTTTAGTTTCAGTTAGTTATACAAAAACAAGAAAAAATTACGTTCTTCTCCTTGCACGGCCTGCTTTTACCAAAATATATCGTGTTGAGTTTGCATATTCATATTCCATGATGAATAAATAAAGCGTGTTGAAATAAGAAAATACAACAAAGAAAAGGAGAGGATAAAATCAGCAGGAGCTTAAGCTCCTTAAGCTCCTGCTGATTTTATTTCAAATACGACATGAAAAAAATACAAGATTATAATTTTTACGCCTAGTTTCTCCGTGGTTTTAACTTACTTATTCTCAGTGGTTTAAGAGGAATTACGGGTTTAAAGGAGGGAGCCTTTTAAATCTCCCAGTTGTAGGCAAATTGTTCGGACGAAAGAAAACAAACACACAATGGAAATTTAATACATGTATTGACAAATAATACAAGAACTTGTTGCAAATTTGATTGGCATTTGCTACGAGACTTATCTGTGAGGTTAAATACTGTTCGTTGGAGAAGTGGTGATAACAGGGGTATTCTGGTCGCTGGCTGGAATGTTGTTAAGACGCTTCGTCAGGTCGTTTCTCGTTCTTCAGCCTCCTCTTAGTATGCTATTGTATCAGCCTTAGAACGTTTGCTGATACAACGCCTTATAAAGTTTGCTGGTTATGGGCGAGGTGGCTGGACATGCTTATTTTAACTTCCTTCCCTGGTAACTGTTCTGTGATAAGTAAAGTCTAGGGATCGCTTCCCTCGGTGACTGCTCCCTGATAAGTAAAGTTTGGTTTGATTCTCGCGCCAACCTCCTGTTGGCGATTTATCCTCTAGCGGCAGGGGAAGATAATTCTCTGTCGAATTTCCGATAGGTTTTAACCTACTTAAAATATCCCCACGTAAAAAAAAAAAAAAAGAAAAATCATGAATGCTAAATTTACACTGCCCCTAAAGTTTTGCGAACGTTAAAATTTACGATTGTCAAGGCGCGAATAATAGTAATAATAATAAAAAGTATATTCTACTTAAAAATGAAAAATGCGTTTTTTTTTTTTTTGTTCTTATCTTCTTTTTTTTTTTTTTTTTTGACAAGCGATTTGTATCAATGTTCTTTTCTTGCACGTGTCTATGTTTTAGAATAGACTAGAAGTGGCTACCCGGCGTTGCCTGAGTAGAGGGGGGTAATGACAAGTTAGTCTTGCAGATCAATTGATTGTTTTAGTCTTACATAATTGATTTATGTTTTAATCACGAACGTAACCAATGACTCTCCTTTTCTTACTATTCAAATCCTAATTTTTAAATATCTTTCCAGATATAAATAAAATCTTCGTTATTTTTACATAAAAAACCAAACCCTGGTGATATTTAATGTGTATATATATTTAATTTGTCGTTAATTGTTTTATTTTCGTAGTTTCTTCCGGACATACATATATACACAACTGTCCATTTTATATGTATAGATTAGTCTTGTTTTTCTTTTCTTTCATTTCTTTCTTTCTTTTTCTTCTTTCATTTCTTTCATTCTTTCATTCCTCTTGATATCTGTGTTTTAGAATAAATAAGTCTTGTTTTTCTTTTCTTCCCGTTGATATCTTCAATCAAATTTATTTTAACGATCTGTTTTTGCAGTTGAGGTCGGTGCACACGAAACACAAAGAGAAATTTCTAAAGTTGGTTAACAATTCTAATTTTGGTTTGGGCAACAACACAATTGGCATGACAATTGTAGTCAGTGTTTGTCCAGACATTTCCCCACCCCACATACTTCTTTCCTTCTATCTTTTCCCCCCATTTATTTATTCATTCACATTTCTTTTTTCTCCCCCCCTCCGTATTTCTCCTTCCTCACTTCTTTCTTTCGTTCTTTATTCATTTTGCTTTTCTTATTTTCTCTTTCTTATTGAAGTCAGTAAGTCTACTGTTGGTTTGAATAACAGCAACTAAGTACAACTTAAGCAGTGTCCAAGACAGTTGGTATATATAGAAATCAAGAATGACCCATTCATGAATTTGGGTGATTTGGGTCATTCCATTCCTTGAGTTCTGATTGGCTGCTTGACTTGAATGACATTGTGGAGTATTATATATATATCCTGTCATTCTGCAGTAGACTTTGTGACATTCGGGTTTGTATTCAAGTTACAACCGTTTGTTGCCTTGTCTTCCCAGTTCGACGGTAATTGGAACTAATTATTCTTCATTTCTTATTTATTCATTCATTTTTCCCTTTCTTTATTCTCCTTTTTCTTTTCATACTTTTTCTCTATTTCCCGTTTTTCTTGTTTGTTTCTTTTTTAATTTCTTTTTTGTTAATTTTCATGAACAAGTATTTTACTCATATATTGGAATTTAGAATCATTTCCAATATATATTAAGAATTTGGTAATTTGCCAGTATATTGGAATTTGAAATTTACCCCCACATACCACTACGTTTTTTATGTTCATTTTCATAATTTATACAGATCCTAAGAGAACTCAATGTATAATAACTAATAAATTAGTTATATAACGAGCAATATTTATACTTTCAAAGAAAAATTGGACGATATGACCTTTAGGCACCCCTTTTGCGATCTCGATTCGTGGGGACATTTTTTCCATTTACACCGTCAAAATCCGATTAATTGTTAACAGACGATTTTTAGAGTTTTTTTTTTAATTATAAAACTAACCCCTAACCCCTAACAAACAACCGGATTTTGACGGTGTAAATGAGAAAAGTGTCCTTGTGAGTCGAGATCGCGGAAAGGGATTGCCTTAAGGTCACATGGTCCGAAAAATTTAACAGTCTGTCTTGGCTGTAATTATGATTCTGCGGTAAGGGTTATAACCATCTCTGTTATTTTCGTAAATAGGGTACATTTTTGACTTTGACCGTCGATTTCCGGTTGTTAGTCAGCGGGAATTTCAAGTCCCTTTTCCCACTTATTCTCGACATGACAAGACGTGTCTGTTCGACCTCTCTTCCACCTCAGAAGATTATTATAGGCACCCGGTAAGAAGGATTTCATTATCTTCCTTCCCTAATTTACATAGTAGAAAATAGCAGTAAACAAATAGCTATTTTATATTTATCGAAGTTCCCAAGTAAGACCTTGTCTTTTCGTATTATTTTCTCTTAGATACCTTTCTCTCCGTATTCCATGCGAGACCCCGGTCTTTTTGTATTATTATTATTCTCCCACTTACTGTTACTTTTCTCTTAGTAAGTTACGTTTGTATTCACTGGCCCATAGCATTATTCCGAGAAATACGTGCTACCCTTCACCGCCGCCTCACGCCTATATATGTCTGTCTGACCTAAGCTTTATTTAGAGCTTTCGGTAGACACTTGTCTCAGAAACACCTTGCCTTAACGTATTCCCCTTAGTACCGTTTTCCTACTCCCGGTAAGAATTATTGTCTCCTCTCACTCATGTTGAAATGGCATTATTCTGAGTGATACTTACCACTGTCACTTCTTGGACCTTTTGAGTTTCTTTCATAACGCCCTGTCCATTGCTTATCGCCTCCACCTTCCTCTCTTGCTCGTCTGCAACCTCCTCCTATCCCGGGCCTTGTGCTGCTACTACCATTACTGATGTTATTATCATTGCTACGCTATCTGCCCATTTACCCTGTGTCCCTTATCCGTTCCCTGTAATTCTAATAATTACCTTGCCTTTTGCAACCTTGATTTGCCTTGTTATTGCTGTGTCTGTTACTTGTTACTTTTCTTATTTCAGCTTCTTACCTTTTCCTACTGAATAAATACATCTTAACTTAAGGTTATTTGTGTTTCATTGTTGGAGAGGTTAAACTACACGCAATTAGATTGTGTCTCGACCACCTGGCAATAGGATCAGACATAACATTAAGAGGCGTGATACAGTCATTTGGTTATTATAATTTTTATTTCTGCCAGGACTCAATAAGCCTAGTCTCTTCAGATCAGCCTTTATGTAATAGGATGAGAAACATTAGAATAGAGAAAATATTTATTTTCTCATGTCTTTATATTAATTATTCATTAATTTTTCCCCTTTCTTTATTCTCGTTTTCCCTTTCATTATGTTCTTTTCTTTCCGGTTGTTAGTTGAACATCTAAATATATATATATATATATATAATAAAAAAAATAAAAATAAATAAAAATCAGCTCACATCATTAGTTATTACCCGACCCAGTAATACTTTTTCGGTACGATCAACTGCCACTCGTTCGAGTCCAGCCTTTTAGCCACGCCCACAGATTTTTATGAAAAAAAAAAAAAATACAGCCAGGACAAACGCCCACAAATCTTGATGAAAACAAAAGTACGACCAGGACGAAAATCTTATTTTACTTTTAAAACGTAATATTTTTTTTTAGCTTAGAAAATTGAAAGTTTTAATTAAAACAACTTTGAATCATGTAAATTTAGGGTTCTACAAACATTTTTTCTTTAGTTATTTGAATATGCACGAATCTTTACATTCCTTAAAAAAAATAAATAAATAAAAAAAATAAATAAATAAATAAAAAACACACACACACAAAAATAACAAAAAACAATTCCAAGTTATGTACCATTTTTTACTTCGAAAGTTATTTTCAATATCATTTTCATAAAATATAATGAAATCTCAATTTCTAGCTAGTCGACTTTTTGGAGAATTTATGTAATTTCTCTTATTGACAGTGCATTATAGAAGCAGAAATTTCCGTAATTTATTTATTTTTTGTTAATAAAACAATCTTTACATTGTTTGATTTCTTAAAAAAAAATTTTTCATGTTTCCCCTCACTCGATAATTTTTAAGATCTTTGAGTTTATTTAAAATTATTTTTTAAATAAAGTTTTAACTCAAAGATCTTAAAAATTATCGAGTGAGGGGAAACATGAAAAATTTTTTTTTAAGAAATCAAACAATGTAAAGATTCGTGCATATTCAAATAACAAAAGAAAAATGCAGTCGAAAGGCTGCTAGCAGAAATAAACTTTTTGCAAAGTATAAAAATTAAAGGAACAAAGGGGGGTAAGCAGATGAGAAAAGGGTGGGCTATGACACAAGGAACGAGAGATACAACAACATGAAATGCAACAGTTTTAATACATATATATGCACATTTAAATGGGTACGCAAAGGGTAGAAAGTTCTTAGTTTAGTTCAGACAAGCAACCCGGGGTTTATCAAGAGTTCTTTTAGAGATACGGCAATACCCCACGAAAAGGTGCCGCTATGTTATTATTTTAGTTCTCAGCTCCGTAAGGTCTTATCCAAGTCATTAGTTTAGTTGAGTTTTGGTTACAGCACCGTTCTAGGTATGCCGTAATTAATTGGTTGTGGGTTTGTTTAAGGTTACAAAAAGTTTATTTCTGCTAGCAGCCTTTCGACTGCATTGGTATCAAAGGGTGAAGCTTGTCTGAGGTTGCATTTATCTCGTCGCCTCCCCTAGTTGTTATCCTGGAGATTAAGGTAATTGCTATCAGCCTTCATGGGTCAAAAGATAGCAATCTCACTTGAGAAGCGGGGAATGGATGAAGTCCGTCGCGGGTTTTTCTATCCGTAAGCCAAGTTCGTAGGGAGAGAGAGAGAGAGCAAAGCCCTTACCCGTAGTAGTAGTCACCCAAGGGGGTGCGGGTGTGGAAGAGGTGTTAACCCCTTGATGGTCACAACTAAAAAGTGGATGCGGCCGAAGCCAGCAGTCAGAAGGGTTACAACTAAAAGTGGAAGAATTATCAAAGTCATGGGCTTTTATAAGGATCACCACGTGACTACATGGTCACGAATGTTAGGGACGGCTGCTGCCGATGTGTCGGTGACATTCGACCACTGTCCCCTAGGGACATAAGTGCCGGTGAAGACCGAACAACATAAAATTTCAATACGTTTTATTCTATTCATTCTTAATGAGTATTCGATATTTCTTTTCAAACTCATTTTTTTTTTAATTCGATAATTTTTTCTATGTAACTCCTAGACAGGACCCTAACAGGTACAACCACCCCCGGGCCAGAGTGAACCTGGGAGTAATGGTGATTAAAGGGTAGTCCACATTCCCCAGTAGAACAGTCTGTAGGTGTACTGATGGCCGGGTGGTTAAGAAGTCTGACATGATAAATCGATCGGGTTTCCATCCAGGCTGAATATATATTATCTATCTGAAGAAGCCCATATATATATATATATATAAGGAAGCAGAGGAAGGGGCTCATGTGTGGCAATGTGCGTAAAAACAAAGTTGGAGCCGTGGGCCTTCTGCGCGCTCACAACCGAACTACTTGTAGAAATGGCAATCACTATATATATATATATATAATTAAAAAACAACAAATTACTATACATTTAATTAACCATTGAAATTAGTTATTGAATCTATTATTAAGACAGTTGTTTGTGTTAGTATTGCAATGTATAATTTCAATTAAACTTAGTTTAAAATAATATTTTTCAACATTAAACGTATAGTAATTTGGGTTTTGTTGTTTATTTTTTTAAGCAATAAGTAATTAAAAACAACCTTAATCCCCTAAAACCGTAACCCAATTCGCAAAATGTTAATTCATAGACTGTAGTTAATCAGTCATTGGGTACCAACAAAAAACTTTCCGTTTTAATTTTCCGACCTAAATCAGAAGTCAGCCAATTTTTCTTTAAAATTAACATTGATATAAAAGATCTTTAAGAAAAATATAACTTGGGTCTTGAGCAGTTGAAAGTCGGTTATGATTACACGCACGCAATTTTCGTTCACTGGTTAGATTAGAGTAAAAAAAAAAAATTTAAATGTAAAAATATCTCTCTCACACACACACAAACTTTTCGGCGAATCTCTGGAGAACCTCCAGCTGGCAGAGAAACCTGGACAGCAGCCCATGCTTTAATCCAGCATTATATGAAAGGGACAATTGGTTTCAGCATTATTGGCGAGCTGAAAACAGTTGTTAAACTGACAAGTTCTTTGCATCGTTATAGTGAACAACTATTCCCATTCAGTCTGCAGTGACCTTGTTTATTCCAAGAACGATGGAAGTCAAATATTTTTTTATTAAATGAAATAATACTCCACTTTGGCTCTTTCTTGTCTTAGACGGTCGGTCGGAGAGGCCTCCTCCGATCAATCGGCTGGTCATGTCAAGCCCTAGTACCTATATGATTGCCCCAACCCTATTGCCCTTATGGCAAGCCCCAACTCCTTTTTATCATATGTGTACGGTGGCTGAGGGTCTACGTCCTGGGAATGACAAATTCTATCTGATGGTGAGGTTCCAGTTTTGGAGGTTTGGGGAATGTGGAGCACCCCTTTATCACCATTGCTCCCTGGTCCACTGACTAGGAGTAGTAGTGCCTGTTAGGGTCCCATCGTTATTTCAGTCGAAATAAAAGGATTGTTCGGAATGTAATTAATAGAATCAATTTCCATGATCCAACAAGGACAGGTGTGTTTCCGCACTTTAATTTAAAAAAAAAAAAATAAATAAATAAATAAATAAGTAAATAAATAAATAAAGCCTTTATTATGAACAATACAGTTTAGAATAAGTATTTTCAATTCAAATCTAGAAAAGTATCAGCGAAAACCAGAATTTTCTTTCGGGGGGTGGGGGGATTGGGTAATCTGAACATTAGCTACTTAAATGAGAGTAACCTCCCCTTGTTTGTTTTTCACTTTGAGAAGCCGTGTCATTTTTAAATCAATTAAAAAAAAGATGTTAATATTTCTATGAGTACCTGTATAGTAGAAAAGTATAGGTTTACCCAATTTGTCGAAAAATCCGTGTTTTTACAAAACAAAACACACGGCTTCCTCAAAGTGAAAAAAAAAAAAAAAAAAAAAAAAGACAAGGAGAGGTCACTCCCATTTAAGTAGCAAATGTTCAATATTACCAAAACTGGGTCATTACTATGACAGTTTAAATAAGTCTTTCCAGGCCGGGCTCCGTTTCTAATCCTATGTAGGAAAGCAACAGCGAAAACCAGACATAACATCCCGAAAAAAATAAAAAAATAAAAAATAAAAATAAAAAAATAAAAAAATAAATAAATAAATAAATAAATAAATAAATAAATAAATAAATAAAATGGGTAATTACTATTAGAAATTCAAATAACAGAATTTTTTTGCATTTTTTTTTTTTTTGGGGGGGGTGACTGATCAACGCAAGCCCCCCCCCCCCACACACACACACACACAGATTTTAATGTACAGATCTATTATTGAATCCCGAGTTGGAACCTCGTAGTATGCCCCATACTACGAGGTTCCAACTCGCGATTCAATAATAGATCTGCACTTTTCCCCCCTCCCCTGCTACCCAGGCAACGCCGGGTAGTCGCTTCTAGTTCTCTATAAACTTTTTTGCGATCAGGAAATTGGTGTCATAGATAAAGTTTGAAATGATCAAATTAAAAATATATCCTATGAGAAATATTAATATAATCTTAATGACTGTCTTGTACAATAAAACCCGTCGTTTTCTTTTTTGGTGATATTTCTTTTTCTTCTCGAAGGAGACTTTACATTTATTGATCATAGAGGACAGCATTGTCAGCCCCTCCCTCAGACCTGCAATCCTCGTCACCACCAAGGGGTCCTTCATTATACTTTCTTTCAGTTCTTCTTCCGAAAATCCTTTGTTTTCTTCATTTTCTAGGATAGCTTTCTTTGGCACTTCTCGATTCTGACTGGAATCTTTCTGAGACATAAAGTAGAGATACCCAAAAATTCAGCTGCTACGAATTTTAACAACGAATTGAAATTAAATCGATTATCTAAGGTCAAATTTTTGTCTAAGTCGAAAAGTTGTAACAATGAGTATTAGGTACCACCAGACCGTTTATGCCATCTTGAATAAAACGGAAATAGATATTTCCGAACTTTGTTTATCAAAAATCTCGTAAAAAAAGATCGTACAGGGTTGTTACAAAGAAAAATAGTTAATACAAAGATCAAATTATCCGATTGGGAAAAATTACATCGTTATCTTAAGAAATAAACAAACCTGCCCGTATTACATGCGAAAGGGTAATTTTCAGACCGTAATATAGACAGAAAAGTTACTAATTATTTCCCTTTTACGATTAACCCGTAAATTATGGAATGAAAATTTGAATATTTTTTCTAAGACAAAAACTGATAAAATAATCTATTATACTTACTTTTTATTTTAATTATTGAAAAAAGTTAAATAAAATAATTTTTTTCACGCTAACACTGTCAGCCTAACAGGAACAAACTTTGGTTACTTAGAAGCGTCTCGTCTCTTTGTAAAACAAATGTCAGCAATGCTCTTCCGTACATTCTAAGGATCACACATTACTATTCAACAACAAAAATTACAAATTCTTTTAAAAATATTAATCGAGCTTGTATCGGACCAATGTTTAGTGCACCTGAATTATAAAATTCATATTTTTAAATATCCGTGAAAAATTCGATTTTTTGACGCAGGAAAAAAAAAATTAATTTATTTCACGCAGAAAATAAAAATATTTAATCACACAAAAGATTGAAAATCTCGTAAAAATTAATTTCTAAAAAAAAATTTTTTTTTGTTGACAATTTAATAGAATATAGTACATACCAATTATAAAAGCAAAAAAAAGTTTTCAAATATTAATATTATGACATTTTTTTGCACTTTTTATTTCCGATTTCATTAATTTTTCCTCAAAAAACTAGACGTTGTACATTCATACAATTTCATTGATATAGTTATTCAGACTCTTATCTTTATAGAAAAAAAAGAAAAGATTTTTCTGACGTGTCATTTTTTTTATCTCATAAAATAAAATGGGGGGGGGGGAATAGACCTCGTAAAAAATATTTCCTCTAATATATTTTAGAAAAAAACTATTTCAGATGTATTTACATCCAATGGTAAACATTTATGGAAATTTTCGGGAAAATCAGATTATTAATTGATTTTTCATAGAATTTTAAAAAAGTCCTCTTATCGTAACTTGTTTTTAGTTACGTTAAATTTCAGTTGATTTAACAGTGCAAAAATGAAAACATTGTTTTTCAATCATAATTTTCATTATTTTCGTAAGCTGATAAAAAATTTAAAAAATCATCAGGAGTTTGTTTAATGTTTTTTCTTTCGAATGGAAAAAATCTTTTCAACAAAATATTATTTTTTCTGCAAGTTTTATTGTGTTAAATGTAGGGGGGGGGGTAAATTGCACAGGGTCAAATTGGTGGTACCTAATGAGTATCAATAAAAAAAATTTAAAAAAGAAGCAAAATAATATTACACGTGTAATTTATTTTCAATATATTAAAATGATTTTTTTTCGATCAATTTCGATCGCGTACTGCTTGAAACGCTGCTTAAAAATGGCATGTTTACAAAATTAAAGTAACATTCGCGACTGAAATTTTTTAATTTAACCAAAAATCAGGCAATTATCCGATTTTTATGAAATTTTCAGAGTTGATTAATCAATTAATGAATTTTATAATGCATCTGTTATTTTATTTCAAAACTAATTATTTCTTCTTTGATAAATTCATATATAAAATTCATTTAAAATATGAGCAGCAGCATTTCAAGTTTAAAATGTCATTAGATTCTAAAAAAATATTTTCTTTTAATAACTAACTTTAGTATGAATCACCCATTTTTTTTTTTTTTTGTCAAAAACTGTATTGGAAATTTGAACGGGAAAAATATTAATGTATTTTTTTTCTTTTATAAAATAGCCAATTAGATAATTATCAAAATGAATGTAAAAAGAATCTCCAAATATTTTTGTTTTTATTTTCCGATACTTATTTACTACTCGAGCAGATTCTTAAAATTCTTTTTCTCTTCTATTCACACCTTCGATCTTTTGTCTTTATGCAGAAAAAAAAAAAGTATCAATCACATATATACCCCACCGATATTTTGCGTCCACAAAACAAGGTGGGGTGGGGGGTCAAAGTTAAGTGACTTGAAAAATAAATCAGGAAGTTTTGAAATAAAATAACCGATGCATTATTTGACAGTCATAATTTGAAAAAAAGTTCATTTCATTTTAAACATAACTTGTTTCTGGCTACGTTAGATTTCAATTGATTTAACTAGCCATCAGCAAAAAATTCGTCTGCTAGGAGTTTTAAAAGCGAATTAAAAATAATTAAATCTATTATTTAAGGTCAAACTTTGTCTAAATCGATAAGTAGTAACATAATAACCATCATTAAAAAAAGAACAATATCATTACATATGCAGTTTATTTTTAAAAGATTTAAAACCATTTGTTTTTGTCAATTTCGACGATATCCGCCATTCAGCCTCGTTTTCGATGGTTTTAAGTGCTTGTTTACTATTTTACTGTAACATTCGTAATTGCAAAAAAAAAAAATTACCAAAAATGAGGTAATTATCCGATTTTAATGAAATTTTCAGTATTGATTTAACAATTAATGAATTTTATAATGCATCAGTTATTTTATTTCAAAACTTTAATTTAGTATTTTTGCTATGAAAAATTAATATAATATTTATAATGATTAATATAATATTTAATTTAGTATTTTTGCTATGAAAAATTAATATATAAAATCAGAAATGAAATTAATAGAATACATAATAGATGTAGTGAAGAGAGACAAAATCACACACACACAGCACACTTTATGAACACCCTCAAAAACAATGGCTACCCAACTTCATATATACGCCATTTAAATAATAGAAAAACACGGACACTACACACCTGTTTCCTGAAACTATCACATTTCAGCGAAACAATCACTAAACAAATACGCAAGGCTATTCATAGAGAGGGATTAGATATCCAACTAGCCCACTCTGGGCCCTCACTACGCCAACATCTAACAATAAAACATAAGAATGTTATTACAGCATGCACACTAACCAACTGCCCAATAAAAGATCCTAACTTATGTCACAAGACTTATACAATTTACCATTTACCTTGCTCCAAATGCCTTAATTTCTACATAGGTAGTACAATTAGACCCCTCCACATTAGAATCAAAGAACACATCCACACACGTGCATCCTCATTCCATAAACACCTAATCAAATGCAAAAATAAGGACAACAATTTTTCAGTTAAAATAGAGGCTATAATACGCAGCATTGGTAATCTCAGAATTAGAGAAAGTTTATTAATAGCTAAATTAGGTCCTAATATAAACAATAGATTAGAATTAAACACGGAATACATAGTTAACTAAATTACACGTTCCATATATAGCTTATAGTTTATTTAGTATACATATTTTCACATATATATGTAATTTTCCCCTATCACAAATTTAAACCTACCAACAATCAACTATTTGCATATTTTTATTTTGTTCCCTCAAGAAATAAGTCCAAGGTGGACACTTGAAATAACGGATTTGAATTATGTAATACATCTATAATAGATATTAGCACATACAATTGATCCTTAACATTTCATGCACTCAATATAAAAAAATTTTTTTTAAATTGATATTAAATATATATAAAAATAAGAAAAAGAAAAAAAAATTAATTACGATTAATTTAACATTGACATACTTATTAACTCCTTTACATGACATTATTTCTTTAAACCATGACGTCATTTTTTTAAACCATAATACCCTCTTAAGATTACGGTCAGTCTAGAACTATTAATAAATATTTTAGGAAAAAATAAGAATGAATAATAACAGCAAAAGGAAAAAAATAGTTAAATAAAATAAATAATTGAAACAAAACACTATGCCTTTTGTAATTTAAATATTTGATTTATAATATTTAATCTATTTGAAATTTAAAAAGGAAAATACTCATAATACATGGTTTGTTTTGTTGGTTTTTTTTTATAATTTTGCATCAATCCTAATATGTAATTATTATATAATATTTTAATATATAATTAATATAATATTTAATCTATTTAAAGTTTAAAAGAAAAAAAAGTACTCATAAAAGATTTTAAATTTTTCCATCAATACTAATACATAATTTAAGAATCTTTTATTTACTGAAAAAAAAAAATTAAATTAGAAAACAAAGGAAAAAAAAAAAGAGAAAGGAAAAGAAAAGAAAAAAGAAAACGAAACAAAAGCTAGGTATATAAATTTTTCTATTGACGGTTTTTGTTTGTTTTATTTATTCTTTTATTTTGAATTTTGACATGGCAACACACTTGGAACATTGTCCGGATGACAGACAATATTAGATACATTTGTTCTCAAACATTAAAGAGAAATAAATTACAGTTATTCGCCCATTTCATTCATAAAGGAAGAGGAGAGAAAAAAAAAGGAGAGGAAAAGGAAGAGAAATTATAACCACACAAAGAAAAACATACGCACGTCCATTTCTGATACGAAACTCTGATGAAGTTTATGCTTCGAAATCGATAAGATTTTTGTTTTTATTTTTCATACGCATTGTATTGGCCTTCAAAATATTAATATACTATAATATATAAAATTCATTTAAAATATGAAAATCCCGATGTTAAGTTTAAAATGTTATATTTTTAGATTCTAGAAATAAATATCTATTTAATGCAAACCTTATTTTTAGGTGCCAAAAGTAATAAGTTTTGAAGAAAAACTCGATTGAAAATGTACCCCCCTCCCCTTTTTAAGCAGAAAAAACATCGATGTATATTTTTTCTTTTATCAAATAATAGCCAATTAAATAATTATCGAAATGAGTAAAAAAGAAATCTCCAAAAAATAAATAATTTTTTTACATTTTATTTTTCGATTTTTGGTACTTATTTTTCATAGAAGTGCAACCGTAAAAAAATTGTTTCTATTCATAACTTCGGTCTTTTATCTCTTTATTTATACTGTAATTAGTACAATATATGACCATCTTGAAAAACATTTTACACCCCCAACATCAGGGTGGGTCAAAATTAAGCAACCTGAAAAAAAAAATGAGAAAGCTTTTAAATAAAATAAATAATGCATTATAAAGATCATTCATTGATACATAAACACTGAAAATTTCATTAAAATCCGATAATTCCCCGATTCTTGGTAAATTATTTTGTAGGGGGGGGGGGGGCTAAAGTCATTTTGTCAAAAACGCATTTTGCCAGTCCCTAGATTTAACAGTGCAAAAATGAAAACATTGTTTTTCGTTCATAATCTTCATTATTTTCCTAACTTGAAATTCTAAAAAAATTATCAGGAGTTTTTCATGTTCTTTCGAATGCATATAAACTTTTATACAAGTTTCATTGAGTTAAATATAAGGGGGGGGTAAATTTCAAACGGAAAATTTGTGGTACCTATAAATTACAATTAGTAAAATACTTATTGTCTTTTTTAGTTACACTAAGTTCAACTAAAAAAATATTCAGGAGTTATTCTGAAACTACCAAAAAAATCTCAAAAATCGTTGAAAAACAATAATCGGTTATTGAACATTAGCTATGTGCAAATTATCGCTGGCTTAAAAAAAAAAAAAAAAAAAAAAAAAAAAGGTGATCACAGGAAATTCTAAAAATTATAAAATAAACTGATTTTAATAAAACTTTCGGTATATGAAGTAACAAAAGACGAACTTTTATTGTAAATAAATGTTTACTAAATTGAAAAGGCTAATAATTTTTTTCGTTAGTTTTTGTTTCGCGCGTTGATCCCCCGTACAAAGATTTTTTTTTTTTTTTTGTGTACATAAATTTTACATTTTTCGAAAGACAATTTAATGACGGAACATATGTAAAAAAAAAAAAAAAAAAAAAAAAAAAGATAATTCGCTAATAAATCGGTTTTGGAAATAGGGCATCTTAAACATTGAAACTTAAATTTCGTAAATAAGAAAAAATATTTTTTTTTAATTGTTTGATTATTTTCAAAAGAATTTTATATTAAAAGTTCCTATTGTCTATATTTTTATATTTATTTTTCAAGGATTTTAAAAAATGTATAAAATGTAAAATGAATACTTTTTTTAATGTACAGCAAAATCGTATTTATTTAAATCAAAGAAAATATTGTATAAAATATCTTGCTAAAAATAATGACATAATATATGTCGGTTTTTATTTTATAAATTTTTGAATGTTTTAATTAAAAATTAAAAATTGTCGACATTCTTATTACGGATGGATCAAAGAGAAATAAAAATTGGTTTTGGGGAAAACTTGTTATTTTTACTTTGTTCTGGGTACATAAGTTAATAGGTTCGAATCCGTGACGCGAGTATAATTATACACTGTAAAAGAAAACTCAGTGTTTGAAGAAATTTATTATTTTATTTGGAAACAAATAATTCTCCCGTTTATATCCAGAAAGCAGATATTACCGTTCAGTTAAAATTTTATTATAAATAATTTCTAACATTCTAATTCTGATTTTCCCAACTTTCTTTTTCAATGATATTAAGAATTACATCGTGAGGCATCGAGGAAATGCTAAATTAGTAATTTGTTTTTACTTCAGAAAATAATTTATACGTATAGTCCTCCATACTAAGAAAAAGTGCACGCGTCAAGATGCGATAATTGTCAACAAAGAGTTGGAATTTACGGCAATTTACTTTAAAATGCAAAAATTTAGGTTTTATGTAAGAGAAATTTATTTTTTATAACACATTTTTTTTTATTGACGTTTAAAAATATTTTAAACAATTAAGCGGATATTTTGAAAGTCCGCGGTTTGCACATCCCTATTGAATATGCAGAAGAAAACAATTGCTATGTCGAATGCAGCCACCCATACATTTAAATGTATAATTATCAAAGAGATATGTAAATTTGTGGTCCTGGTTCTAAAACAAACTTACCCTGTTGCAAGTAAAATGGACTGTTTTACTTATTTTTCAAGATAACAGCGAGTAATTTTTTCCCAATCGGATAATTTGATCTTTGTTTTTCTTTTTAACAACTCTTTGATTTTTTTTTGCGAGATAAAAAAAAAAAATGTTAAAAAATATTTACTTTCGTTTATTCAATATGGCCTAAACTGATCACGTGACCCGATTTTGGTGATACCAATTAGGGATATCCAGTTTGACGTGTAAAATTTACAACCCTCTTATATTCAACAATAAAACTTCAATAAAGGTTCATATTATCTTCAAAATTTTTGAAGCATTCAAAAGAAACAAAAATTACAGAAATAATGAAAATTATGAACGAAAACAATGTTTACATTTTCGCACCATTAAATCAATCGAAATTTAATATAGCCAAAAAACAAGTTACAACTACATTAATTTTTAAGAGATTTTAACTTCTTAAATTTAATTAAATAATTTTGTTTTTTAATGTTTGAAATCCCCCCCCCCCCCCATTTTCTTTGTATACAAATCCAATTTTTCATTAATCTTTTAACACTAGCTTTTAGAATTCTGTTAACTTTTAGATTTCAGGTTAACGAAAATTTTGACAACCACGATATATTAGTATTAATAGAAGCGGCTACCCAGCATCGCCTGGGTAGAGGTGGGGGGGGGGTAACATTTAGTCTCACAGATCCATTATTAGTGAATCGTAAGTTGGTTTCCCACAGGATGTCCTAGTAAAATCCGCACGTAAAAAAGACCTTGTGCCGATCCAGCCACCCCGAAAAGAAAAAATTAATATCTACCATTAAAAAAAAAAAAAAAAAAAAAAAAAAATACACCTTGCATTGATCCAGCTACTCTGAAAATAAATGTTAATGTCTACTATCTAAAATATTAAAGGAAAAAAAATTCCATGCTGTTATTTAAATTTTATTTTTTTTAATTATCCTCACGAATATAAATCCAATCTCTTATTTTTGCTCAAAAACCAAGCCCTGGTGATAGTTGATGTGTGTGTGTGAGATTATATATATATATATATATAGTCGTTAATTGTTTTATTTTCGAAGTTTCCTCCGAACATACACACAACTGCCCTTTATATGTATAGATTAGATAACCAAAAAATCGTCTGCTACTGTTTTTTTTTTAAACGAATTAAAATTAATTAAATCTATTATTTAAGGTCAAACTTTCGTCTTAATAGATTAGTAGTAACATAATGACCATTAGGTACCACCAAACCGTTTAGGCCATCTTGAATAAAACGGAAATAGATATTTCTGAACTTTGTTTATCAAAAATCTCGTAAAAAGATCGTACAGGGTTGTTACAAAGAAAAATAGTTAATTCAAAGATCAAATTATCCGATTGGGAAAAATTACATCGTTATCTTAAAAAATAAACAAACCTGCCCAAATTACATGCGAAAGGGTAATTTTCAGACCGTAATATAGACAGAAAAGTTACTAATTATTTCCCTTTTACGTTTAACCAGTAAAAGTATGGAATGAAAATTTGAATATTTTTTCTAAGAGAAAAAAAACTGATAAAATAATCTATTATACTTTTTATTTTAATTATTGAAAAAAGTTAAAAATATTTTTTTCACGCTAACACTGTCAGCCTAACAGGAACAAACTTCGGTTACTTAGAAGCGTCTCGTCTCTTTGTAAAACAAATATGTCAGCAATGCCCTTCCGTACATTCTAAGGATCACATTACTATTCAATAAAAATTACAAATTCTTTGAAAAATATTAATCGAGCTCGTATCGGACCAATGTTTAGTTCACCTGAATTATAAAATTCACATTTTTAAATATCCGTGAAAAATTCGATTTTTTGACGCAGAAAAAAAAAAAAAAAAAAAAAAAAAAATTTATTTCACGCAGAAAATGAAAATATTTAATCACACAAAAGATTGAAAATCTCTTAAAAATTAATTTCTTAAATAAAATTTTTTTTTGACAATTTAATAGAATATAGTACATACCAATTATAAAAGAAAAAAAAAGTTTTCAAATATTAATATTATGACATTTTTTTGCACTTTTTATTTCCGATTTCATTAATTTTTCCTCAAAAAACTAGACCTCGTACATTCATACAATTTCATTGATATAGTTATTCAGACTCTTATCTTTATAGAAAAAAAAGAAAAATTTTTCTGACGAGTCATTTTTTTTTATCTCATAAAATAATAGGGGGGGGGGGAATAGACCTCGTAAAAAATATTTCCCCTAATTTTTTTTAGAAAAAAACTCTCAGATGTATTTACATCCAATGGTAAACATTTATGGACATTTTCGTGAAAATCAGATTATTAATTGATTTTTCATAGAATTTTTTTAAAATCCTCTTATCGTAACTTGTTTTTAGCTACGTTAAATTTCAGTTGATTTAACAGTGCAAAAATATTGTTTTTCAATCATAATTTTCAAAAAAAAAAAAAAAAAAAAAAAAAAATTTAAAAATCAGGAGTTTGTTTAATTTTTTTTTTTCTTTTGAATGGAAAAAAATTTTAAGAAAATATTAATTTTTCGGCAAGTTTCATTGTGTTAAATGTGTGTGTGTGTGGGGGGGGGTAAATTGCACAGGGTCAAATTGGTGGTACCTAATGACCATCATTAAAAAAAAGCAAAATAATATTACACATTTAATTCATTTAAAACGATTTTTAGTCAATTTCAATCGCGTACGGCTATAAACGCTCTTTATAAATGGCTTGTTTACAAACGTAATGTAACATTAGCGATTGCAAAAAAAATTACCAAAAATCAGGGAATTGTCCGATTTTAATTAAATTTTTAGTATATATCAATTAATGAATTTCGTAATGCATCAGTTATTTTATCTCAAAACTTTAAGTATTTTTGCTATGAAAAATTAATATATAAAATTCATTTAGAATATGAATATTCTGATGTTAAGTTTAAAATGTTATATTTTTAGATTCTAGAAATAAATATCTATTTAATGCAAACCTTATTTTAATTAAACAAAGTATAAGTTTTGAAGAAAAACTTATATTGAAAATTTAGCCCCACCCCTTTTTAAGCAGAAAAAATATCGATGTATAATTTGTTTATATAAGATAATAGCCAATTAAATAATTATCGAAATGAGTAAAAAAAAAAAATCTCCAAAAATTTTTTTATTTATATTTTTGTTACATTTGCCGATTTTCGGTACTTATTTTCTCATAGAATATTCCCCTTAAATTTTTATTCTATTCACAACTTCGATCTTTTTTATATCTACTGTAATTAGTATCAAACGCTGACCAACTCGCCGAGATTTTACGCCCCAAAATAGGGGGGGGGGGGCAAAATTAAGTGACCTGAAAAAAAAAAAAAAAAAAAAAAATGAGAGTTGAAATAAAATAGATGCATTATAACGTTCATTCATTGATAAATCACTGAAAATTTCATTAAAATCCGATAATTCCCTGATTTTTGGTAAATTATTTTCTGTAGGCTAAATTCATTTTGTCAAAAACGGATTTTACTCCAATTTTGGGACCCCTAGCATACGCAATTTTTCGTCTAGCTTTCATTTTAAAAACGAATTAAAATTAATTTAATTAAATCGATTATTTAAGGTCAAATTTTTGTATAAGTCGAAAAGTAGTAACATGAGTATCAACAGAAGAAAAAAATAATATTCCACGTAATTTATTTTTAATATATTTAACATTTTTTTCCGTCAATTTTGCTCAAATATATTTTAATATGGTCACTGTAGTTGCCGTAAAATCCATGTTTACGAAATAAATTTAACCGTCCCGATTAAAAAAAATAATTACCAGAAATCAGGAAATTATCAGATTTTAATGAAATTTTTAGTGTTGATTTATCAATGAAAAAATGTAATATTGCAGTTATTTTATTTCAAAATTTTGAGTTTTGAATGTATTTCTGCTATGATAAATATATAAAATTCATTAAAATATGAATATCATGATGTAAGTTTAAAATGTCATTTTTAGATTCTAGAAACATTTATTTAATAACTGCTTTATTATCGAATTCTAATAATTTTTTGTCGAAAACTATTGAAAATTTAGCGCCCCCTTTAAACAGAACAAATATCGATGTATATCTTTTTATTTACTAAGATAACCAATTAAATAATTATCGAAAGGAGTAATAAAAAAATAAAAAAAATTTAAGTTTTTATTTTTCATTTTCATTTTATTTTTCGGTACTTATTTTCTCCCAAAATATCATCCTTAAAATTTCTTTTTACACCTTCGTTCTTTTGTCTTTTTATTTTTGCAGAAATTAGTATCATATAACCCCAGATATTTTGCACCCCAAAAATAAGGAAGTCAAAGTTAAGTGACCTGGAAAAAAAAAAAAAAAAAAAAAAAAAAACCCAGAAAGTTTTGAAATAAAATAACTAATACATTATAAAATCCATCTATACATATATAAAGTGCAGTTGCGTGAATCTGGATGTCCGGAGGAAACTTCGAAAATAAAACAATTGACAAAGAAAATATACACATTAAATATCATCAGGGCTCGGGTTTAGAGCAAAAATAATGAAGATTTGATTTATATTTTCGAATACATCTAAAACTGGACCAAGTCACCAATAAGCACCCCAGCCCAGATCAGTTTTGAAAGGAACTGAATTGTCCTTTTCACCGGTTGTCAGTAAACAAAATCAACAGCCGATAAAAACCAGTAACATTTTTATACTAAAATAGTTTTTGATTTTAAAATTTGTTATTTCATGTTAGCATATGTGAAAAAATTAATTTGGCACTAAAGATAAACTAATGTTATTTTAAAAAATAAAACTTAAAACGAAAGACATGTTTATCTATGTTCCATGTGCCTCTCTACGTATTATTCTAGTATAATTTGATATTCGATCGTCTACACTTTGGATTAATAATGTTATTTTTTAAAGATTTATCGTTTTACATTAATTTGATTACTTTAGTTTTATTTTTTCCTTTGAAATATTAATTTGAAATTTAGCAAATCGCGTCATTTATATTCTATTTTAAAAGTTAATCATTGAATTAAAATTCCTTACTATATCATTGTGATGTCATTCCCTCTACTCTGACGAAAAGAAATTCCCTGACTTCCCACCAGGCCAGATATTTTAATCTGGCCTAGTGGGAAGCCAGGGAATTTCTTTTCGTCAGATATTTTTTACGTGGTGATTTTTATGAGTCATCCTGCGAGGATCGAACTCGCTATTCAGTAATAATAGATCTGCAAATGATTATTAAACAATGTTTTTTTTTTCTCTACACAGGTTTCGCCGGGTAGCCGCAGCTAGTTTACGCTGAAAATTTCGTTAAAATCAGATAATTCCCTGATTTTTGGTATTTTTTTTAAAATGGGGGGGGGGGGGTAAATTTGTTTTGTAAAAATACAGATTTTCGACAAATTGGGTATACAGGATTTTCTAAAAGAACTATGAATATAAAATTCTGCTGAAAAATTACAAATAAAGAAACTGACCTTTAAAAAAAAATAAAAAAAAATAAACGGACTGTTTTACTTATTTTTCAAGATAACGGCGAGTAATTTTCCCCCAATCGGATAATTTGGCTTTTGAATTAACTGTTTTTCTTTGTAACAACACTTCGTTCGTTTTTTTTTTTTTTTTCCAGAATTTTTTTTTTCTAAAGTTCAAATATTTACATATCTTCCTTCAATATTTCCTAAACTGATCATTTTGATGTATTTTGGTGGTACCTACAGTACATCATCGAAATGAATATAAAAAGTTACTTACTTCTGTGCGCGAAATATTCAGCCGCATTATCATTAGTAATATGCATTTCGGTAACCGTGAATATTTGGCTTTGGGTTTTGGTTTTGGTGTTGAAGTAGCCAGGGGTACTAATCTTGTCGGTATTCGCGACGGTTTGGGTTTATGTTTACCTTTGGGTTCCGCTTTGTCTTTCGCTTCCGGTAGGGATGTTGGGGTTGGCACGGGTACTAATCTTCCTGTCTTCGGTATCCGTGAAAATGTAAGTCCCGGTTTTGAAGTAGCCAACGGTACTAATATGCCTCGGTGTAATGTTTTTGGCCTTGGTAGCCGTGAACGCCTTGCTTTTGATATTGGCATTGCTACTAATATTGTTTGGGCGAGATTTTGATTTAGTAAAATGTGTTTGAATTTATAATAAACAGGGCAAACCCAAGTCGATATGAGGGAGTGGGTCGTTAGCGTAATTTGAACAACCCCCTCTACCGCAAAAGATATTGGAAATTATTGATTGTTAGCACATATACTGTGGGGGGGGGGGGAAGCCGGCGTGAAATATTTGTTTTATTCTAGGCATATCAAACTCGGTGATTCATTTAATACCGCCAAAGTTTTGAAAAAAAAATTTGTAGAGATAGTTTGGTATAAAACACACATTATATATATATATTGGGTTTGTGGCAACCCTTGATGCACCAAATCTTTCCTATCGACTGTGCCAAAAAGTGTGGATGGTCCAACACAAGCCTTCACCACTATAAACAAATCTGTGTGGGTGTTCATTGTGTGTGTGAACCCTCATGCGTCGAAAATCGACGAGAGAGTCCACATATATATATATATATATATATATATATATATATATATATATATATATATATATATATACACACACACTCGCAAAAGTACCAGGTCTATGACCGGACGAAAACATTTTTAGGAACACTTGGGAGTGTTCCTAAAAAGGGTATGACATTAAAGTACATTAGGTAGTCCCAAAATGGGACTAAAATGCGTTTTTGACAAAATGACTTTAGCCCCCTTCCCAATTTACCAAAAATCAGGGAATAACCAGATTTTAATGAAATTTTCAGTGTTTATTATCAATAAATGATCTTTATAATGCATTATTTATTTTATTTCAAAACTTTCATTTTTTTTCAGGTCACTTAATTTTTACCCCCCTTACTTTAGGGGTGTAAAATATTAGCGAGTTAGTCCTTGTTTGATACTAATTACAGTAGAAATAAAAAGATAAAAGACCGAAGTTGTAAATAGAAAAAACATTAAGGGGAATATTTTATAAGAAAATCAGTACCGAAAATCGGAAAATAAAATGTTAAAAAAAATAAATTATTTTTTGGAGATTTCTTTTTTACTCATTTCGATAATTATTTAATTGGCTATTATCTTACAAAAAAAAAATTATACATCGATATTTTTCTGCTTAAAAGGGGGGGGGGTTACATTTTCAATAGAGTTCTTTCTTCAAAACGTATACTTTGTTTGACAAAAATGAGGTTTGCATTAAGTAGATATTTATTTCTAGAATCTAAAAATATAACATTTTAAACATAACATCAGAATATTTTTTATTTGAAATGAATTTTATATATTAATTTTTCATAGCAAAAATATTTAATTAAAATTTTGAAATAAAATAACTGATGCATTATAAAATTGATTAATTGATAAATCAATACTGAAAATTTAATTAAAATCGGATAATTCCCCGATTTTTGGTAATTTTTTTTGCAATCGTGAATGTTACATTAAATTTGTAAACAAGCCATTTAAAAAGATCCAAAATGTCCGAATGGATCGAAATTGACAAAAAAAAAATCCTTTTAAATGTATTAAGAATAAATTGCATATGTAATGATATTTTTCTTTTTTTAATGATGGTCATTATGTTACTACTTATCGTTTTAGACAAAGCTTGACCTTAAATAATAGATTTAATTAATTTTAATTCGTTTTTAAAATGAATAGCAGACGAATTTTTGGGACTATCTAAAGTGCATCTAATGGTGAAGTTCTATTTCTGGGTCTCTCGGAAGTGTGGAATACTCCTTAATTGCCATTTTGATCCAGAGTTGGATCCTATGGGTTGAATAGATTAAAAAATGAGTTTTCATTAGAACGAAAATTATTCGTTTATTGGATATTTAGTGTTAAACAAAACTAACAGTGTGTGTATTATAATATTAGTTTATTTAGATGTTTACATTATTTAATAGCATCCCATTGTGGTGTAATGGTTTGCAAGTTAGACTCACATTATTACTGAATAGCGATTTTAATATTCGCTAGATGGCCTCTGCTTTTGACCTTGTACCATATCCTATCTGTGACGAACGGGTTGGGTAAAGAAAATGAGGTCCCATCATAGTGTAATGGTTAGCAAGGTAGTCTCGTAAATCCATTACTACTGAATAGTGAGTTCAATCTTTGCTGGATGTCACATGCTCACGGAATTGTGTCTAATAATATTGACATTTTTTAGCAGAATTTAGAATTCATGTTTTTTTTTTTTTGTTTTTTTTAGTTGTGTACTTGTATAAAGGCATAAGAAACATACGTACATCTTCACTGAATGTGAAGCCACTGGAATATGGAAGCAGAGCGTGGATCACTAGGGCAATATATTTGCAGAACTCCTGAAAAGAAAGAAAGAAAAATAGCTATAATAGTTTTTCATGATTCAAATCGACTCACTTATAAAGTTAAAGAAACAAAACGACTTAAAAATATGGATAACTCATGCTGTATAAATCCCGTATAGCAACTTATAAAAATCTTCTGATATAATTATTCAGAGTCTTATCTTTATACAAAAAAATCGTTTTTTATCCGTTTATTTTTTTTTAAATTGAAAAAAAATTTTTTTTCAGATTTCATAAAATAAAATAGGGAGTGAGCTCGTAAAAATATTTCCTATAATATATTGTTTTAAAAAACTACTTCAAACATATTTTCATCAAAAGATGAATAATTACCGAAAATTTCGTGAAAATTTGACAATTAGTTAATTTTTCATAGAATTTTTTTTAAAAGCCGGTAGTCATAACTTTTTTTTTTGGCTACTGTAAATTCCAATTGATTTAACGGTGAAAAAGTGTAAAAATTGTTTTCATTCATAATTTTCATTATTTCCGTAGACTGAATTTTAAAAAAAAATCATTAGGGAGTTGTTTTAATGTTTCTTTTTTTAAATGGTTCAAAAATTTTGAAGATAATTACCTTTATTCAAGTTTCATTGTGTTAAATATAAATCCAGTTAGCAATTTGAAAATAATAATAGTATGTGTTTTTTTTATATCCCCTTTTTTTAATCGCTAAGAATTTGCGTTTTTTTTTTGTTTACAATACTGAGAATAATATTTTAAGATGTAACTTGTGAATGTTTTAAATGATTTTTTCTAAAACTTTTTCGTACGTAAGACAATTTTAAATTCAGTTTTTGAGTTAGAAATAAAATGTAATATTGTAATTTATTTTATTTTTTGAGCCCTAAAACAAAAATAACAAAGCTAAATATATATATATATATATATATATATATATATATATATATATACATTAGCTTATTTGTAAGTGGATTTTATTAGTTTCTTTCAAAACATTTGAGTTTCACTGATTAAAAATGGATGTATTTTATTCTAAGAAATATGAAAGTATTCGTAAAAAAAAAAAAAAAAAAAAAAAAAAAAAAAAAAAAAAAAACACATTGATAAAAACGTTTTCATTTAATTTTTGTTTGTTCGTATAAGTCATATTTTTCTATTACAATTTCCTTCTTTTTTTTTCACAAAACAAATTTAAACCCCTTCCTCGTTTGAAATTTTTTTTACCAAAAACCAGGGAATTACGCCATCTTTAAATAGCGTTTACGGCCATACGTGATAAAAACTGATAGAAAAAAATCGTTTTAAATGTATTAAAAATAAATTACACGAGTAACATTATTTTTATTTTTTACTATGCTCATTATGTTACCTTTTCGACTTAGAAAAATATTTGACCTTTAATAATAGAAAATTATATTTTTAATGTTTTCTTTTATGTTTAATAAAAAGAAAAATTCCAAGTTTATGTGTTAAAAAAAAGAAAAACAAACAAAAAAAAAAAAAAAAACAACAAATTTCTGCTACATACAACGTACATTTTTGCATTTTAGATAAATTTGCGATAAATTCTTAATCTTTGTTGACATAGTTATCGCATCTTGACGCGAACAATTAGCCAACGTAATTTTCTATGGAGAATCATGCATGTAATAATTTTTAGTCTCAAACAAAAACAAATTACTAATATTACCATTTAGTTGATTCTTGATAATATTGAAGAAAAAAAGAGCTAGTAAAACAAAGTTAAAATGTTAATTATTTACAATAAAATTCTATCAGAAATATTTTAAAAAGCGAGACATTTTTTTCGATAAAATTGGTGGTGCCTAAGTTATACTATAAGTTTAACTAAAAAAATATTTCGGACTTATTCTGAAATTACCACAAAAAAATCTTTCAAAAATCGTCGAAAACCAATAATCGGTTATTGAATATTCACAAGAAAACAATTATGTTGAATACAGCCACCCATATATTTAAATGTATAATTGTCAAAGAGAGATAATTTGTAAATTTGCAGTCCCAGTCTCTACAGAAAAATCACCCTGTTGCAAGTAAAACGGACGGTTTTATTTATTTTTCAATATAACGGTAAGTAATTTTTCCCAATCGGATAATTTGATCTTTGAATTAACGGTTTTTCTTTGTAACAACTCTTTATGATCGTTACTTTTTTTTGCGAGATTAAAAAAAAAAAAAGTTTAAAAAATATTTACTTTCGTTTATTCAATTTGGCCTAAACTGATCACGTGACCCGATATTGATGATACCAACTATACAATGAACAGGAGTAAAAAAAAAAAAAAAAAAAAAAAAAAAAATAGCCTTTTCAATTTGGTAATCATTCATTTACAGTAAAAGTTGATTTTTAGAATTTCCCGTGACCCCCCCCCCCTTATCAGCAGGTGCACGAAAATGAGCAAGTCTACTTATGTATTACCAGTGCTTAGTCAGTGTTATGTTGTAAATGTCTACTATGTTTCCCTGAAATGTGAATGGTTCAGTTTTCAATCCAGTTAACAATTTGGAAACAATGTGGGAGCCCACTTTTTTATAAAACCCCCCCACACACACACACACACACTTTTTTAAATGAATATAAAAAGTTACTTACTTCTGTGCGCCAAATATTCAGCCGCATAGTATTATGCATCTCGCTAACCGTGAATATTTGGCATTGCGTTTTGGTTCTGGTTCCGGTTCCGGTTCTGGTTCTGGTTCTGGTGTTGAAGTAGCCAGGGGTACTAATCTTATCGGTATTCGCGACGGTTTGGGTTTACGTTTACCTTTGGGTTCCGCTTTGTCTTTGCCTTTCGCTTTGCCTTCCGCTTCCGGTAGGGATGATGGGGTTGGCACGGGTACTAATCTTACCGGCCTCGGTATCCGTGACGGTTTACGCAAAAACGGGAAGCGGGACGCTTCCCGTTTTTGCGTTGAAGTTGCCATGGATACTAATTTTCCTGGCTTCGGTATCCGTGAAAATGTAAGTCCCGGTTTTGAAGTATCCAACGGTACTAATATGCCTCGGTGTAATGTTTTTGGCCTTGGTTTTGGTATTGGCCTTGGTAGCCGTGAACGCCTTGGTTTTGATATTGGCATTGCTACTAATATTGTTTGGGTGAGATTTTGATTTAGTAAAATGTGTTTGAATTTATAATAAACAGGGCAAACCCAAGTCGATATAAGGGGGTGGGTCGTTAGCGTAATTTGAACAACCCCCTCTACCGCAAAAGATATTGGAAATTATTGATTGTTAGCACATATACTGTGGGGGGAAAAAGCCGGCGTGCAATATTTGTTTTATTCTTTGGCATATCAAACTCGGTGATTCATTTAAAAAAAAAAGTTTTAAAAATATTTACTTTCGTTTATTCAATTTGGCCTAAACTGATCACGTGACCCGATATTGGTGATTTCCCCCCTCGCTATGTATATCTTGATTACCTCCTCGTTATATATGTTAATTTCTCAGTGAGCGTAGAGACAGAGACAGAGACAGACACAGAGAGACAGAGACAGAGACAGAGAGTGATGGGAGAGTCTGAAATGTATTTGTATGTTAAATTTCATAAACAGCCAACCCGTAGCTTAAATTAGGTCAAACGTTCTCTTTTTTAGAAATCTTACAAAGTGATTTTAATGGGGTTTTTAATATTGTCCGGCCGTATTTATTTATTTTTAAAAATTAATTCGCTTTGCAAACTCACTTTTCCTTTATCTCAGTTATCTACCCAGAGCTCAATAGGTGACCCAACGGGTCACGTTTTGTCTAGTATACACACACACACACACTCATATATATATATATATATATATATATATATATATATATTCACTAAGTAACAGCTGTATGGTCACCTGCCCCCTATCTCACAGACTATCCGAGTGAGACGGACTAGGCATGCAGGACACTGCTGGAGAAGCAAGGACGAACTCATAAGCGATGTTCTCCTGTGGAAGCCAACACATGGACATGCTAGTGTGGGACGCCCAGCAAGGACCTACATTGACCAGCTATGGAAAGATGCTGGCTGCAGCGAGGAAGAACTCCCAGGTGCAATGAATGATAGGGAAGGCTGGCGAGAGATTGTCATAGATATCCGTGCAGCCTGCGCGACATGATGATGATGATGATGATATATATATATATATATATATATATATATATTGTGTGTGTGTGTGTGTGTGTGTGTGTGAGAGAGAGAGAGAGAGAGAGAGAGAGAGAGAGAGAGAGAGAGAGAGAGAGAGAGAGAGAGCATAATTTTAAGCTAATGATAAAATGAAAATATATTTTTAAAAAGTAATGCTCCGAGGTGGCCGACAGCGAGTCTGACAAGAAATACCTGAAGAAGGTCGGAGGGCACATCGTTCGAAACGTTGTAAAAATAACAATTAAGATGAGGACAATAGTCCGAATAATACAAATGATACTAATTATCAAGCACCATCTAAAAAAAGTCACAATAAATAAATAAATTACAATGTTACATTTTATTACTAACTCAACAAGTAAATATTTTTGAACGTTTTGTCCGGTTCATTTTTTTTTCATATTTCATAAAATAAAATAGGTGTGGGGCGGGGAGACTTCGTAAAAAATATTTCCCCTAATATATTTTAGGAAAAAACTATTTCAGACATATTTTCATCAAAAGATAAGCAATTCTGGAAATTTTCGTGAAAATCGGATTATTTATTAATTTTTCATAGAATTTTTTAAAAATCCTCTTGTCGTATCTTGTTTTTGGCTAGGTTAAATTTCAGTTGATTTAACGATGCAAAAATGAAAACGTATTTCAATCATAATTTTCATTATTTCCGTAAGCTGAAAAAAAAATCATCAGGAGTTTTATTAAGGTTTCTTCTTTTCTTCTTTCGAATGAACAAAACATTTCAAAATAATATTAACCTTTAATCAAGTTTCGTCGTGTTAAAAATATGTGGGGGGGGGGGTTTAACAGGGAAAATTGCTGGTACCTATGGCTTACGTACGAAAAAGTTTTTAAAAAATGATTCAAAATGTTCACACAAATTACCTTTGAAATATATATATATATATGAAGTAGTCAAACAATGTGTTTGAAATGGCGAAGGCCGACAATTTGTGGGAGATTATGTGCTTAATTAAAGTCATACCTAATTTTGTTAATTAATTAATTATAATTAAATGAATTAGGCGTGCATATCGGTTTAAATGTAAGACGTAAACAAATCGAGAAAAAGTCGATCTCTGTATGTACATTTCAGCCTATTATATATATATATATATATATATATATATATATATATATATATATATATATACTAAAGCTGAGTTAGTCAACTTTTATTCCCTATTAATTTTACTGTTTAGTTTAATGACACAAAAATTATACTCAATTATCCATTACTTTTAAGATTGAATTATGTTTTGAAAAAAATCTGTTTTAATTGGTTCTAATTTGCAATTAAGTCAAAAACCGACCAATCTCTTACTTGATTCTCTGTCTATCACTTTCTTCCCCTCTATGTATCTCTTGATTACCTCATAATTATATAATGTTAGTTTCTCTGAAAGAGAGAGAGAGAGAGAGAGAGAGAGAGAGAGAGAGAGAGAGAGAGAGAGAGAGAGAGAGAGAGAGAGAGACGGGAGAATTTGAAATGTGTTTCTATGTTAAATTTCACAACCACCAACCCGTAGCTTAAATTAGGTCAAACATTCCCTTTCTTAGAATGCTTACAAAAAGATTTTAATGTTTTGTCCGGCCGTATTTATTTGTTTGTTTATTTTAATTATTCGTTTTGCTGTCCCCCCCCTCTTTTCTCTAATTTCAATTATATACCCAGAGCTGAATGGGTGACCCAACGGGTCATGTTTTATCTAGTATATATATATATATATATATATATATATATATATATATATATATATATATACTATTCTAAAGCTAAGTGAATCAATGTTTGTCTCCTAAAGTTTTTTTTATTGTTTAGTTTAATGACACGAAAGTTATACTGAATTATTTTTTAGTTTTGGGATTGAGTTATTTTGGAAAAAGATCCATTTTAATTTCGTTCTAATTAGTCGTAATGTGTAATTAAGTAAAAAACCGACCCGTCTCTTACTTCACATTCTACTTGTCATCCCCCCCCCTCGCTATGTATATCTTGATTACCTCCTCGTTATATATGTTAATTTCTCAGTGAGCGTAGAGACAGAGACAGACACAGAGAGACAGGGACAGAGACAGAGAGTGATGGGAGAGTCTGAAATGTATTTGTATGTTAAATTTCATAAACAGCCAACCCGTAGCTTAAATTAGGTCAAACGTTCTTTTTTTTAGAAATCTTACAAAGTGATTTTAATGGGGTTTTTAATATTGTCCGGCCGTATTTATTTATTTTTAAAAATTAATTCGCTTTGCAAACTCACTTTTCCTTTATCTCAGTTATCTACCCAGAGCTCAATAGGTGACCCAACGGGTCACGTTTTGTCTAGTATACACACACACACACACATATATATATATATATATATATATATATATATATATATATATTCACTAAGTAACAGCTGTATGGTCACCTGCCCCCTATCTCACAGACTATCCGAGTGAGACGGACTAGGCATGCAGGACACTGCTGGAGAAGCAAGGACGAACTCATAAGCGATGTTCTCCTGTGGAAGCCAACACATGGACATGCTAGTGTGGGACGCCCAGCAAGGACCTACATTGACCAGCTATGGAAAGATGCTGGCTGCAGCGAGGAAGAACTCCCAGGTGCAATGAATGATAGGGAAGGCTGGCGAGAGATTGTCATAGATATCCGTGCAGCCTGCGCGACATGATGATGATGATGATGATATATATATATATATATATATATATAATATATATGTGTGTGTGTGTGTGTGTGTGTGTGAGAGAGAGAGAGAGAGAGAGAGAGAGAGAGAGAGAGAGAGAGAGCATAATTTTAAGCTAATGATAAAATGAAAATATATTTTTAAAAAGTAATGCTCCGAGGTGGCCGAGGGCGTCCATCTCTCTCTCTCTCTCTCTCTCTCTCTCTCTCTCTATATATATATATATATATATATATATATATATATATATATATATATATATATCTACGTATTTAAATAGCGAGATCGATCCTCGCTGTGGCACCCAGGATCAAATTCGCTATTCCGTAGTAATGATCTTCAAGACAGATTGGTTTATACACATCTAAAAAAAAAAAAAAATCATTATTTGATCTATTTAACCCATAGATGGGACCCTAACAGGTACTACCACTCCGAGTACGAGTGGATCTGGGATAAATGGCAATGAAGAGGTACCCCTCGCGCCTTCAGCATCACGAGTTGCTACCCGCGGCCAACTGGTGGTCTCATTAGAGGTATTTTACTTCTCTGCAGAGGTGCAGTCGGTATATTCTAAAGACCCAGCCGACAGGGCTGTTTCAGGAAGAGGAAATATATGACTACAGTACAGTATAGACAGAAAATAACTTCCACCCTGTCGGCTGGGGAGTTAGAATGCACCGACTGCACCTCTGCAGAGGGGTAAGACTCCCCCAATGGGGCCACTTGTTGGCCGTGGGTGGCGACCCGTGATGCTTAAGGATAGAGCCCAGGTGGATGAGCAGTCCATGACTTGTAATACTCCACTTTAGCCCTATCTTGGGCTAGACGGGCGGTCGGAGACGCCCCCTCCGATCAATCGGCTGGTCACGTCAAGCCCTAGCACCTATATGATTTTCCCAACCCTATTACCCTTATAGCAAGCCCCAACCCCTTTTTATCATATGGGTGCTAGACGGTGGTGGCTGCGGGTCTACATGTCCTGGGAATGACGTTAAACTCTATCTGATGGTGAGGTTCCAGTTTTGGAGGTTTGAGGAATGTGGAGCACCCCATTCATCACCATTGCTTCCTGGTCCACTCTGACCCGGAGTGGTAGTACCTGTTAGGGTCCCATCTATGGGTTAAATAGAAAAATGTATTTATAAAAAAATTGTATTATCCATTAAGAATGAATTCATTTCAAAACTTTCTCGGCATTAAATGACCCACTGAGGTTGATATGCCGTAAAGCAAAACAAAATAAACCAAAAAGAAAATAACTTCTTTTTTTTTAATAATTTTTTTCCCTTTTATTGTGATTTGTTATACATGTTTATGACGTTGGTCTTTCTTTCTTTCCCTTGAAAAGGACCAGTAAAGATACATTAGCCACTTTCACAATCTTAAATCAGACACCCACGGCATGACCTTTACGACCAAATTATGACAACATGGGGGTCGGGTCGTCATCATTCCACCATTCTCCTCCAAATCGCCTGGGAGAATATCGATCACAGTCAATAGCAGTCTCCCAGATCGATACTCTGGATCGTTACGTACAGGACGTCCGGAGAGAATATTGATGATCAATAGCAGTCTGTCCGGATCATCTCTGTCACTTCTGTCACTGGCCGTATCTATCGTCTCACAACCCCAACGCCGTGTCTCGAACGCACCCATGTGTCATAAGGGAAATAAAACAACAACAAGACAAGACAATGTAAGGTGAACATTAGAAAAGGCAGGGAGGTATATAACTTGCATCTATCTGCTGCTATCTCCCATGGTTGTTCCTTTTGGCGACCTCTTCTAATGCTAGCTTCTAGTGGGCATCTAACATCTTATCTCTTCAGTGTTCAAGGCTCATCTGCTCTCTTCGCTGTCCAGAAACTAACTCACTAAACTTTTCAAATCTCCCAGAATTCCTCAGATCTCATATCAAATCTCGTCTGCGAGATTTGTGTCTAAACCCCGCGTTATTTGAAAAAGTTCTTTGTTCTAACAGACCACCCTCATGGTGTTTTATGACCCCCTAACCTACGGTCAACTCTCAAAGTTATTGAAAACCTAGACTCTCTGTCCCCTAAGAAGAGATTATCATCCTTCTTGATCTTCCTTGAGTTTTAATGGTTTCTTTAACTTATCATTGACCCTACTTTACACATACAATATATGTAGACACACACACATGTATATATACACACGCACATATATATCTATATCTATATATACATACACACACATATATACTTATCTTATATATGGGTTTTACTACTACTTATTCGGTCTACCACATACACACACATATATGTGGTTTGACTTACTACCTATGTATCATAACTACCTAGAATTATATATATATACACACCTACTGTGCAGCCACATATGCATGCCCAATGCATAGTATTATAAAATCCAGCAACCAAGACTTCGTCATTTTCCTCAATAAAATTAAAACAACCATCATTTGGTACAAAAGCTGTGATTTTCTTGCCGTTTTTAATCAGCTGTACTCTCACACATTTCCTGATAGCAGAGTTGGGCTGTTTGGCTTCAACGCCAACGTTTTCCAAAACAATTCCCTTAGCATGAGAAGAGCCACCAAAAGGATTGGCCTTGTATCGAGTACTTACTTTCGAAAAATAGAAGATATATACAAAGGAAGAAAAGCGAATAATAATGGACGATTTTTCATCAAAATAGAAAAACCTGAAACCGATCAATAATTCTTATCTTTTTTTTTCTCTCATTCTTATACGTAATCTCACCCTCCCAGATTTCGTGATAGTCTCGCGTTTATGACTCATCAGCCAACTTATTATTATTATCAATATTGTTGCTGCTGATACACTCCAAGCACAGTTTTTTAAAAATGTTGATATTGCCGTATTATTAAATAAACAGCGTTGTAGTAATTATTATCTTTCCGATAAATCTATCTATACATATATAAAGGGCAATTATGTCCGGAGGAAACTTCGAAAATAAAACAATTAACGACAAAGTAAATATATATACACATTAAATATCACCAGGGCTTGGTTTTCTATACATATATAAAGGGCAGTTGTGTGTATATGTATGTCCAGAGGAAACTTCGAAAATAAAACAATCAACGACAAAGTAAATATATATACACATTAAATATCACCAGAGCTTAGTTTTTGAGCAAAAATAAGAGATTTGATTTATATTCGTGAAAATAATTAAAAAATAAAATTTAAATGATAACAGCATGGAATTTTTTTCATTTAATATTTTAGATAGTAGACATTAACATTTCTTTTCAGAGTAGCTGGATCAATGCAAGGTCTATTTTTTTTACATAGGGATTTAAATGGGGCATCCCACAGGATTCAACTCACGGTTCAGTAATAATGGATCTGCGGGACTAACTTTTAAAAACCTCTACCCAGGCGACGCCGGATAGCCGCTGCTAGTGTACAATCAATAAGCTTCAAGTTCAATCAATATGAATACATCAACGCTGATTTTTTAAGTAAAAAAAGTTGGGTTAGCTCAGTCGGTAGAGCGTTTGGCTAGGAATCACAAGGTTCCTAGTTCGGTACCGGCCCTCGCCAACTTAGCGTACGAGTAGCACAGGATCTGTGCGGTAAAGTAAGGAGCTGATGGTAGGCGTGTCGCTCCACCTCAGACGCAAAAAAACAAAGAATCTCCTTGATCTAGCGCTAGTGAAAAGGAGATAGACTTCCTCACTGATTTCCTGATACCGACATTAGGCCACCCCGACGACTTTACGTCACCCTCAGGTCAAACACTCTTTGCAATTTTTTATTTTGATTTATCAAAGATATTTATCAAATATTTGGTAGACTGTGAATTCAGAGGCGTAAATTTTTACCTCTTTCAACATCGGATTTCCTCCCCCAGAAGACCCGATCGAGGCTGATTAAACCCTACCTAGGCAATAATATTTGGTAGACTGTAAATTCAGGAGCGTAAATTTTTACTTCAACGTTTGGTTTTTTTTTTCTTTCTTTTTTCTTTCTTTTTTTTTTTTTTAATGGAATTGAGATTATAAACTTATCGGACCATATTACTTTTACTGATTCACAAGGACATTTTTTTCATTTACACCGTCAACATCCGGATGTTTGTTAACAGAAGATTTTTAGAGTTTTTCTTTTAAATTATAAAACTAACCCCTAACCCTAACCCATAACTCTAACCCCTAAAAACAACCGGATGTTGACGGTGTCAATGAAAAAAATGTACTTATGAATCAGCAAAGCAAAAGGGGTGCCTTAAGGTCATATGATCCGACTTATCGAGTCCTTCACTGAAATAAACCGAAAATTACTATTCGCTGACAATTTTGCCCAATATTTAAAGATTTTTTTTTTCAGAGTAATAATGATAAAGAAAATAAAAATAAAAACTTAAAACCAATCCACTTTTGCAGTTCTGAGGTCAAAAAGGTGTATAACTGAATCATTATGCATCAACTTTAAATCTATACAACATCAATTAATGCTATCGTTTAATTTTTTTATAACTTATAGATGAATTAACGTATGGAGTTATATTTTCCTTAGAGTTTCATTTTTATCAAAATTATTAATTCCAGTTGAGAATTAGAAATATATACATTGGATTTCATTTCATATTCCACTAACATCTGTCCAGTTGACTATGGTAAAAATTTAAGCCCCTCAATTCAGTCACCCAATCTATCTATTCTTTACATATATAAAAGGGCGGTTGTATGTATGTATGTATGTATGTATGTATGCTCGGAGGAAAATTCGAAAATTAAACAATTAACGACAAAGTGAATATATACACGCATTCACTAGGTACTATATCTATCGGTGGCTGTTGACTCATCAATAGGCGCTAGTCTTAGAGATGAGGAGCAGTAGTTTCTAACTGAACTGATTGATCCTGGCCGTTGACCCGTTTAGGGTTCCTCCGCCAAGCATCATATGAACCCTGCCATTGTCCCATCATCTGCCGTTTCTCACATCCACCACGCTGCTACCCATGGCTTCCTTATGGCCACCTACCACATATCACCCAAACCATCCGAGTAAGACGGACAAGACACGCAGGACACTGCTGGAGAAGCGAGCGACGTCCTCCTGTGGAAGCCAGCACATGGACACGCCAGTGTGGGCCGACCAGCAAAGACGTACATTGATCAGCTCTGTGCGGATACAGGATGCTACATAGAGGACCTCCCGAGAATGATGAGCGATAGGGACGGATGGAGAGAGATTGTCATGGATATCCGCGCTGAAAGCGCGACATGACGATGATGATGACTAGGTACTACCAAAATCACGACACGCGTTAAGTTTAGGCAATGTTGAAGGAAGAAACGTAAATATTTTTGAACTTTTTTTTAAAATCTCGCAAAAAAAAAATAATAATAAACTTAAAGAGTTGTTATCTTGAAAAAATAAGTAAAACAGTCCGTTTTTTTGTTTTTTTTTACATCAGGGTCAGTTTCTTTATTGATATTTTTTAGCAGAATTCTGTATTCATGGTTCTTTTGCTAAAAGCTCCCGTATAGAAACTTATAAAAAATCTTCTGATATAATTATTCAGACTCTTATCTTTATAGAAAAAAAGTAAAATTCGTTTTTTGTCGGTTAATTTTTTCATATTTCTAAAAAATAAAATGGGGGGGGGTAGTCCTTGTAGAAAATATTCCCTCCTATTAGATTCGTCGTCATTCCCCCCTCAAGGGGGCGCCTCAGGCACTGGGCAATAAACCCAGCCCTGCCCCTTTAAGTCAAGGGGGCAGGTACTGCCTGGGGGGATAGCCCCTTGGGATCGACGCTATTATTTTACTGAATCTGATGATATTAGTCCCCCTCTTCTGTTGGCCGTGGGTGGCGACCCATGATGCTTAAGGACGGAGTCTTGGTGGATGAGCAGTCCATGACCTAAAATACTCCACTTAGAACCTTACTTAGGCTAGACGGGCGGTCGGAGAGGCCCCCTCCGATCAATCGGCTGGTCACGTCAAGCCTAGCACCTATATGATTGCCCCAACCCTTATGGCAAGCCCCAACCCTTTTTATCATATGAATGCTAGAAGGCAGTGGCTGAGGGTCTACATGTCCTGGGAATGACGTTAAATTCTCTGATGATGAGGTTCCAGTTTTGAAGGTTTGGGGAATGTGGAGTACCCCATTCATCACCATTGCTCCCTGGTCCAATCTGACCCAGAGTGGTAGTACCTATTAGGGTCCCATCTATGGGTTAAATAGAAAAATGTATTTATAAAAAATTGTATTATTAAGAATGAAATTATTTCAAAACTTTATCGGCATTAAATGATCCACTGGGTTGATATGCCGTAAAACAAACCAAACCAAACCTGATTCGGACGGATGTTTAAGATAGCAAACAGAAATTGACCAGAATTCGGATGATCCTACAATTTAGACACTGTAGAATAGATTACTTTTATTTCGAAGGTGGCTTTGAAATTAAATCTCCCAGTATAAAGAGTAAAGATTCAGAATTCAAATATTTCTTTTTTAGTTCCCAAGAGGAACAGACATCTGGTGGTTCCTCATATCAGAATGGAAACTTTCAGGACTATTGGACCATATGACCTTTAGGCATCTCTTTTGCGATCTCGTTTCATAAAGACATTTTTTTTATTTACACCGTCAAAATCCGGTTCTTTGTTAACAGATGATTTTTAGAGTTTTTTTTAATTATAAAACTAACCCCTAACCTTAACCCCTAACCCTAACCCTAACCTCTAACCCCTAACAAACAACCGGATTTTGACGATGTAAATGAAAAAATGTCCTTATGAAATGAGATCGCAAAAGGGGTACCTAAAGGTCATATGGTCCCTTCCATGTTCCTAATTTCCCAGGTCACAGGCAGTTTTCTACGGTTTATCTTTCAAGGGAGACTTTACCAATTCAAAACTATGTCTTTTGGGTTGGCAATAGTTCCTAGGGTCTTCACAAAGATGATGTCGGCTCTGGGGGTGGGGATCTAAGGCCACATTAATTATATTTATTCATGTACTTAGAGGTCTGGATAGTCAGAAATCAGGATTAATGTATTCTCAGTCAGCAAGTAATTTTGACACAGGACTGCTACCAGATTTTAAGATTGTTCATAGATTCCCGGAAATCTTGCCTGATTCCATCGCTAGAGACAGTTTGCCTAGGAACTCTCTTCAATTTGGAGGTGGGAATAATCTATACACCAGTTGAGAGTTTCCTGAATCTGATATAACTGATCTCATATTGGAGACAAGGTTCTGCAGAGCTTACATGTTTCTCAGACTAACGACTGCTTGTATTGATCTGGTCTTCTTGGCTTGTTTGCATATATGGGGCTACGTTAAGTTCGTTTGTACTGGTATCTTGTCCCCCATATAAAGCTGCGTTCTTTGTTCTTCTGGGCTGGTCACCTGAAATGGAACTTAGGAACGAAAAGGTATGAGAAAGGAAAGAGACAAAGGCAGAAGACGGCTTTATGACTTAGGCTTTATTGACCAGGTCATAGTGGCCTGTAGTGAGGGAAAATCTCCCTGACTAATAGGACCAACTAGACCCAATTACGGCCTCAGTTCGAATGACCGAGGTATCCTTTTTGAGGAAGGGGATCAGTCCTTTTTGTCGGAAATGCGCAAAGCTGTTCTTCCGGTCAAGGCCCTATAGCAGTTTGTTGTTTTTTTTTTTAATTTAATTTTAATTTAATTTTTATTTTCGTATTTTTTAATCCCCACACATATGAGTCCGATCCAATCTTAATTTCGGTCATGGTAGATCCACCGAAGAAACAATATAAAGATGATCCTTATTAGCGGTTTATTAACATATTAACCTAGAATGGCGGGGAAGAAAGAGAAAACCGTAAGTGGATTCTGCTACTCCATGTAGTTCTATGGGCAGATGCATCAGAAAATGGCTGGGGAGCTCACCTAAACATTCATCAAGTGCCAAAAGTTTTGGACAGACACCGGGGAAATAACGATATCAATTGCCTGGAGCTAAGAGCAGCCCATCAAGCAGTGGTTCAGCTACTATTTCATGCCAGAAGGGAAATAGTTCTTCTCAGATGCGACAATCACACAGTAATGGCGTACATCAACAAAGGCGCCAAAAAGTCCCTTAATTTTTGGGAGAAGTGTTCCAATGGGCAGCAAATTTGTATCATTTCACTTGGTGCAGCTCATATTGTTACATAATCTATGCGGTTGCATAAGATTATTGTCGGTCCCCTGTAATTCTGAGGGGATGACCTTTTCATACCATGGCCGGGTCCTTCAATGGAAAATTACAGAAGCCCGCCAAAATACGTGAAGTCACGTGGGACCTGTTCGGTCCCCAGTTTGCAGTTAGACGTCAGGCAGAGAAGTCGACCATTTTAGGTCCTGCCTAAAACTGGAACTCATGCGCGCTATGTTAGTCAGATATTTAGTTACATGAAATGTATAGTTAAGGAAATAAAAGTTTTATATAAGTAATATGTTCTTGTGGTTGATGAATGTCTTGGTAACAAGACTAAGAAATGAATCCAAGACGACCAGCCAGTAGGAACATAGCAGTAGAAAACCAGACCTTAGGAGATCCGAGACGCTAGACCAGACCAAGTCAAGATGTTAGACGATCAGAATAGCAAAGCCGGCCAGAAGAAAATACAACCAGAAGTAAGAAGTAAGAAAGGGTATACAACAATATTCCAGAAAGAGGATTGTTTTAGCAGACAGTCTATTAAGAGCCAAGTGGGAGTTCGATTGACAAAATAGAGCTTGGACCTAAGGATAGTGGACTTAATTTTTCGAAATCTGTCTTCCAAATAGACCTCTTCGCTACTTCGGAAAACAGGAAATTGAAAATAGGTGTTTTGCTCCCCTTTATCCAGTGGATGCAGCATATACTTCAAATGCTCTGACCATAAATTAGACAAGGATGTATACCTTTCCTCCTCTAATATTAATTCACCGGGTCATTCAGTAAGTGTCGCTAGAAAGGTTTATTCTTCGTCTTGTAGCCCCACATGCTCATCACCAGTCATGTTATCCTATCCCCTAGACCAGCGGTACCCAACCTTTTTTGCGCCACAGACCGGTTTCATCAAAGACAATATTTCCACGGATCGGCCTTCATATGCTCCGGCCTACATTTGCTCGATAATCGTTAATGACGTCATCTAATAATAAATCATCCGCAGTGGTCTTATGTCAAATGCAAACATCAACAGACAATAAACAACATTTTGTTTATAAATTAATAATCAACAATATCTCTGGAAACGAAAATATTTATTTTAGAACGAAAATCCTTTCTAATAAGAAATAATTATAATAAAAAACTCGTTCTGTGCGGCCCGGTACATAATGGCCCGCGGCCCGGTATCGGGTCGCGACCCGGTGGTTGGGGACCGCTACCCTAGACCCGTTAATAGACTTTCCAATTATCTTTTGTAAATTAAATAATTATTTACTTTTTAATAACCTTAACCTTTTATTAATCTTAACCTTAACTCCTAATTATCTCCCCTGTCCACTAGGATCATTGCATATGTGTGTGTGTGTAAAAATGGAATTGGAATTTAATCCGACGATATGAGGAAGAATGAACGAAGAAAAGAAAGTACAGAATGGAAAATAAAAGATGAATTTAATCAATATCACTTACACATGTGTTTCGGTCAGTTTATCTATGTGTACACGATTCAAAATATTATTATTATTAAATAAACAAATGAAATGAAATAATAATAATAATAATAATAATAATAATAATAATAATAATAATAATAATAATAGAAAAATGTAAAAATATTCCGTACACAGAGAAAATTCGGCCTTCATCAGAGTGAAATTTTATTTTGAATGAAAAAAAAATCGTTGGAGAAAAACGGAGAATTTTTAAAACTGTTCGAAGATAATTTTTTTAATTCATTTTCAGGATGCTGAACGATATAGACCCGTTAGCAAATCTCGAGAATTTGAATATTTGATTTTTCTAGGAATTATGGTGGATACAATTATGTATTGCAAAAATAAAATGTTATTATTTATCCCTAACTTGTTGATAAGTCCCGGAACCGAGAAAAAGAAAAGAAAAGAAAAGAAAAAGTGAACCCGGGCATTTTGTAGAACTGTTTGAACTGGTGTAATTGTTTTGATATTAAAACCTATCCAAACGGTTTATCAGTCTCGTCGTTCTATTCTTTTCTTTCTAATTCAATATCGTTCTACTATTTGCTTTTCAAATCAATTTTAAAAGATTCCCTCTGAAACTGAGTCTAAGAGCTTATTCAGACCTAGCAAGTCTAAAACTTGTGGCAGAGAAAATGTCCAGCATTGCCCACTTGAAAAATGTATTTCTAGAAAGAGCTCAGGGTCACATAAGGAATGGCTGAAGACCTTCCGACAGTAGAGTGTACGAAACAGGGCAACAGATATACAGATGCTGGGGGTTTTTTTTAACGATAATTCGGCCCCGTAGTTTGCTTCTATAAAGGACGTGCAGAATTTCTGATTCACTTGCACGAGGTCTGGGGTTACAGGGCTTCAACGATTGCAGAATATGGAACAGTGTTAGTAGCTAGGGCTGGGAGAAAAGTTCTTTCAAATTCAGAGTCTTTTCGGAATTTGGTTAAATAAAATTTTACTTTAAATATCTCAGTGAGATCACTTCTTCCTAATTGGGACTTACCCTTTGTTCTAAGGACTCTCATTAATCTCTACCCCCACCTTTTACCCTTAGATCTTACGGAAGTAAAGTTTTATATTGGAAGACGGTCTTGCTAGTTAGTGGCCTTGGCTTTTGCTGTTAGAATAGGTCAGCTAAAATCTTTATCCATCAAAGAGGCATGATATTCGACTCTTACCGAAATTTCTGGCCAAGACTCAGCGTTTGAAGAATGTTTGATTACCTTGGTTATTTAAGATTTTATGAAATTTACAGATGATTGTTATTGTCTGAGAGCATACACGAAAAGAACGGAGCAGTTACTGCAAGATGATGAAACGCTTTTCATTCCCTATCAGAAGAACCGATGTAGAACGACAGCGAGCTTTTTAATTTCAAGGTGGGTTGTGTCTGCTATTATACATGGTTATAAGCCTTTAGATCAGTTAAGTTCGAAGGATATTAGGGCTACTTGGAGATTCGCTTCATCTTGGGATTTGTTTAAATTAATTTTTCCAAAGATATCCTCCAAGCGGTTCATTGGTCTTCAGAAAGTACCTTTATATCTTTTTACCTAAAGATTTTGCTTGGGCGAAGGAAATTTTTCAGGAGTAACCATCTTAGAAACAGTTGGAATTGCAAAAGAATAAGTGAGTATGTTCCTTTTACTCTTTTCCCACCTCCCGGAGTTCTGCTACAAATTCTATTTCTTGCATTAGTTATACAGGTAAGTATAGATATTGATATAAATTGAGGGTTTTAAAAGTAAAACCCATGTTTATGAGATATCTATACTTACCTGTATACTTCCTCCTTCCCTCCTCCCACCTCCCCTCTTTAGGTTCCAGGTTGTTGAAGGTGCTTATGAGTACCTCGTATAAAAAGTGACTTATTTCTGGAATTTAATGAAGAGGGGTATTGGGCAAGGGAGATAATTGAAAGAAAAATAATTTAAATAAAATATTCCTTGGCTGGGTAAGATTGCATTAGTTATACAGGTAAGTATAGATGTCTCATAAACAGGGGTTTACCTTTTAAAAAAAAAACAACCTCAGTCTCTGACTGGTTCTGAACCCCCGCCCCCAAGCATGCATGCATGCCGCTTCGGTCCAAAGTGAAAGTACCAAAAATAAACCTTTTATTCTATCCCACCATCTATATGAAAACGGGGGAGCTGGCAGTTTCATTTCTTGTTAGTGAATTTTGCTAGTTGACACTGCGACATCTCTGGAACCTCACCATCAGATAGAGTTTAATGTTATTACCAGGACATGAAGACCCCCAGCCACCGCCTTCTAACACATATATGATAAAAATGGTTGGGGCTTACCATAAGGGCAATAGGGTTGTGGTAGTCATATAGGTGCTATGGTTTGACGTGACCAGCCGATTGATCAGAGGGGGCCTCTCCGGGCGCCCGTCTAGCCTAAGAAAGGGTCTAAGTGGAGTGTTGCATGTCATGGACTGCTCAGCCACCAGGATTCCGTCATTAAGCACCATGAGTCACAAAAAAAATCCAACAGGTCGGTGAGAGTCCCCTTCTGCAGAGGAGCAGTGGGTGTATTCTAAAACCGCAGCCAACAGGGCTGAGCATCTTTTGGATCTTGTATTTTAGAAAATGATCTTATGGTGGGACTGCTATGTGTGTTTGTATGAAAATACACAGGAATGGTAGATTTTCATATATATATATATATATATATATATATATATATATATATATATGATGAGAATGTAAACACGATGTGTTTGGATATGGCTTTTTGCCGACAATTTTTGGGAGAATATGTGCTTAATTGAAGTCGTACCTAATTTTGAAAATTAATTGATTAATAATTAATTAATTAGGCGGGAATGCCTATTTAAATGTAAGGCTAAACAAATCGAGAAAAATCAATCTGGCCGAAATGTACATACTGAGATTGATTTTTCTCGATTTGTTTAGCCTTACATTTAAATAGGCATTCCCGCCTAATTAATTAATTATTAATCAATTAATTTTCAAAATTAGGTACGACTTCAATTAAGCACATATTCTCCCAATATATATATATATATATATATATATATGAAGAAAATGTTTTCAAAAATGAAAAATGTTAAGTGTATGGTGAATGTGTGAATATAATGTTATTTATATATATGTAATTGTGCTTGTGTTTGTGCCATATATATATATATATATATATATATATATATATATATATATATATATATATATATACAATGGAAAGGAGTAACCTACTCGAGTTTCATCGATTGATTCTTCAGGGTTACATCAGTTGAATTAATCGAGTTTTCGATTAATCTCAGTTGTTATAATACATGCCCGTTGGAATGGGACTTATCTTTTATATCCTTTATATCCTTTATATAAAAGATAAGTCCCATTCCAACGGGCATGTATTATAACAACTGAGATTAATCGAAAACTCGATTAATTCAACTGATGTAACCCTGAAGAATCAATCGATGAAACTCGAGTAGGTTACTCCTTTCCATTGTATAGATAAATTTTTGCTCTACATTGTATTGAGCACTTTGTATTTGTTTTTTCCCAATCTTAACCTCTGGATACTGTGCACTTCCAACGATCGCACTCATACCCACCGGTAAGCTACTACTCATACATTAACAATATATATATAAATATATATATATATATATATATATATATATATATATATATATATATATATATATATATATATATATATTTCCGAATTCCAGTTTGTTTGTTTGTTTACACGTGCGCGTCATAGTACCTTCAGTATTTCTGAAGGGAATAAACCATCTATAAATACATATATAAAGTCGTGTGTATAACGTTTCTGTATGTACAATAGGGTTGGTCGATTATTCCCTTTTTTGAAATATCAAATTTTTCCATCTATGCGAATAGTGATACCAAAAATTCGATCTTTTACTCGCACCATTGTTTGAGAAATTAGCATCAAAGATCGTCTGTTACAGCTTAATTAATGAGGTAAAAGGCAGCATATCGAAGGTGTCAGTAGTAATGGGGAGGGTCACATTTTCTATTTTAATTCTGTTTATAATATTTAATTTGTTTCATTCTAATAAAAAGAAATAACGTTTCTGATTTGAATATTGAAAACGGTAAATTTTCTAACCAATTTCTAGGCTAAATTTTGCGAAAACTAGGAGTTTTAATGTATTTTAGTAGACGATATTTAATGCTATATCCTCAAACAATGGTGCAAGTAAAAGATCTAATTTTTGGTATCAGTATTCAGTATACTAACACACAACTTTCGCATAGATGGACAATTTGATATTTTTAAAAAGTGAAAAATCGACCTACCCTAATGTACAAGATGTGTCAAAAAAGTATCGAGATTTTTTGTACTTTTAACACACCTTGTATTCTGAAAAAAAAAGTAACGTTCCATTCATTCTTCATCTCTATCTAGGTAAATACAGCTTTAAACATGATACTTTTTTTTATATACATTGTATTCTGCAAAAAAAATTAATGAATGGAACTTCTTTTTTTTCTTCTTTTTTTTTCAGAATACAACGTGTGTCAAAAAGTACAAAAAATCTCGATACTTTTTAGACACACCTTGTATGTCCGGAGGAAACTATGAAAATAAAAAAACAATTAACAACAAAGTAAATATATGTACACATTCATTATCACCAGATCTTGCTTTTTGAGCAAAAATAATGAAGGTTTGATTTATATTAGTGAAGATAATTAATTTATATTAGCGAAGATAATTAGAAATTTAAATGCTAACAGCATAGAATATTTTGCATTTAATATTTTAGATAGTAGACATGATTTTTTTCTTTTTTGGGGTGACTGGATCAACGCAAGGTTTTTTTGTTTTTACATATCGATTTTAATGGGGGCATACTACGAGGATCCAACTCGTGATTCAATAATAATGGAACTGTAATCTGTACGTCTCTTTTTTTTCTTTTTTTCTCACCTGCTACCCAGGAAACGCCGAGTAGCCGCTTCTAGTTCTATAAAAACAAGATTTTTTTTTACCATATTACCTTTAGGCACCCCTTTTTGATCTTGATTAAGAAAGGACATGTTTTTCATTTACACCGTCAATATCCGGTTGTTTGTTAGAGTTTAGGGTTAGGGGTTAGTTTTATAATTTAAAAAAAAATCTAAAAATCGTCTATTAATACAACCGGATATTGACGGTGTAAATGAAAAACATGTCCTTTCTTAATCGAGATCATCCGATTTTTTTTAACAATCAGGGAGTTGATGTCTTATAAATTGTGTATTTATTAAAGTAGAAAGACATCGATAAAGTTCGAAATTATCAAATAGTAAAAAAATCCTATGAGAATTATTAGTATAATCTTAATGACTGTCTTGTACAATAAAATCCGTTGTTTTCTTTTTTGTCGATATTTCTTTTTCTCTTCGAAAGAAGCCTGACAGTCATTTATCATAAATGACAGCATTGTCTGCCTCTCCCTCAGACCTGCAATCGTCGTCACCACCAAGGGGTCCTTCATTATACTTTTTTTCAGTTCTTCTTCCGAGAATCCTTTGCTTTCTTCACTTTCCAAGACAGCGTTCTCTGGAACTCCTCGATTCTGATTGGGATCTTCCTGAGACATAGAAAGAGAAAGAGAGTGTAAGATTGAAAGTGATATATACTTGAAGATACAAACTCCGACAAAGGTTGATAGGTAAAACATTTAATATGGTACAGCACATGGATAAACAGGGTACATAATATATAGGTGTACATAAACATACATACATACAAAAGTAAAAGGGAAAAACATAAAAGTACAGACATGAGACTAAGAATAGTCCATGCTGTAATAATCACTTACAGTAATGTAAGGGGGGCCAAAAGCCCCAACGAGAAGGGGTAGACAGTGTCTACCCCATGTGTCTCGTAGGTCGAGGAACCGGAAAAGAGGAAGAGACGTTCAAACCAGCCGCTTAAATATGACCGGCCCCTAGCGGGAACCAGCAAACTAAACGGGCAGACAACTCTCCAGGCAAAATACGAAAGTAACGCCACAAGAGAAAGATAAAAACAGTATTACTTTATAGCGTGCAAAATTGGTTCAATATAATGCTTCTATCAAAAACTTGAATGAATTTTAATACTGACATTAAAATAAGAGTTCATTTTGGATGTCCAATTTGACGTGTAAAATCCCCCCCCCCATTCCTATATAAAACTTGAATAAAGGTTAATATTATCTTCAAAATTTTTGGACCATTCAAAAGAAATATAAAAAAAACTCCTGATTTAAAAATAAATGTTTAGCTTACGGAAATAATGAAAATTATGAACGAAAACAATGTTTACATTTTTGCACCATTAAATCAATTGAAATTTAACAGCCAAGTTACGACTATAGGCTTTTAAAAAAATTTTTTATGAAAAATAAGTTAAGAGTCAAATTTTTACGACTGTCGGCTGGGGCTCTAGAATACACCGAAAGCACCTCTACAGAGGGATAAACCCCCCCCCAATTGGGTCACCTGTTTGTCGTGTGTGACAACCAGTGATACTTAACAGAAATTCTGGTGGCTGAGCAATCTATGACATGCAACACTCCAGTTTTGCCCTTACCTGTGTTAGAGGGACGCGGCTGGCCACGTTAAATCCTTGCATTTATATAACTATCCCGACCCTATTACTCTTATGGCAATCACCAACCATTTTTATCATATACATACTAGAAGGCGGTGACTGAGGATACTTGTGTCCTGGGTATGACGTTAGAATATGAGGTTTTGCGGGGACTCATATAATTTCCCAGGTTATAAGTATTGAGAATTCTGGGATATGGGGGTTCTCGTCCTTTGTCTGCGAGCCTCTGTTTCCAACCAACCAATCATGAGCCAGCATACTTTGGCGGCAAAGCCGAATAAGCAAAATCATGCCTCTTCTGATTCAACCCTCACCGGAGACAGACCTAAAAAAGGGTCGCTCCTATTCTTCAACAGACAACCAGAATCGGAGTCGGACGCAAGCAGAAGTCCATCATATCCGAACTTATCAGAAGGCCGTAGCAAAGGGCTCCGTTAATACCCCATATCTCAGGATACACCAGTTAAGTGACAAATATTATTTGCGCGAACGAAACTAAAGTTTGCAATTATTTATATGTAATACAAGTCTTTTATTTATATTCTAGTTGTTCGTTTATTTCTTTGACTCTTAACCTGTCTGCCACACTCGTGGTTAACTCCATACAAACCTTGGAGTACTGTCGCTCGTGTTCTCTTTTCTTTATATAAGCAATTAAATTCAGGTGAAGAAGACAAGAACAACATTTAAAGAAAAAAAAACATTTATTCAAAAAGGTACAAACAGGTTGCAAAATTAATGGTGCTTGCGGCCAGACTTATCTTGCTGAGGGTGAAGGTAAAGGGAGCACTGGAAAACACAACTCGCTGGTTAAGTGACTTTCATCAAGGAATTTAATTTAGGCACCAGCCTCGTATATTGGTGATTCACCCTCTGGTGCCAGGGGCAGATGATTTATCTATTATTTTTCTGACAAAACTGCATCTAATGGTAAAATTTCAATTTGGGAGCTCTGGGGAGAGTAGAGTACCCCTTCATTACCATTATCCCCAGGTCCACTCTAACCCGGAGTGCTAGTACGTTAGGTGCTGGTAAATATATTTTTTTTTGGGGGGGGGGATATGTGCTTAATTGAAGTCGTACCTAATTTTTGAAACTTAATTAATTAATGATTAATGAATTAGGCGGGAATACCTATTCAAATGTAAGGCTAAACAAAGCGAAAAAAATCAATCTCTGTATGTACATTTCAGCCTATTAGGCCTCATCAGCAGAGCTATAGACAGGAAGTCCTCTTTGAGTGTGATTCGAACCCTGACTGTCAAGCTGACAGGCAGAGACTCTAACCATTACACCAACAGGCCCTTCCCAGATTTTTCGTTTTTGTTTAGAAGTAGGTTATATTCCACTTTATGGTGACTTTTACTACACACAAAGCGGTCTTCCTGTCTATAGCTCTGCTGATGAGGCCTAATAGGCTGAAATGTACATACAGAGATTGATTTTTCTCGATTTGTTTAGCCTTACATTTGAATAGGTATTCCCGCCTAATTCAGTAATTATTAATTAGTTAATTTTCAAAATTAGGTTCGACTTCAATTAAGCACATATTCTCCCAAACATTGTCGGCTAAAAAAGCCATATCAAAACACATCGTCTGTTTGTTTACTTCTCATATATATATATATATATATATATATATATATATATATATATATATATATATATATATATGAGAAGTAAATACAGTAAAAAGTTAATTAATAATTAATTAATTAGGCGGGCATACCTATTCAAATGTAAGGTTAACAAATCGAGAAATGTACATAGAGAGATTGATTTTTCTCGAGTTGTTTAGCCTTACATTTGAATAGCTATGCCCGCCTAATTAATTAATTATTAATTAATTAACTTTTAAAATTAGGTACGACTTTAATTAAGGACATATTCTCCCAAAAATTGTCGGCTAAAAAAAGCCATATCAAAACACATCGCTTGTGTATTTACTTCTTATACTGTCGTGTAGAAAAAGACACTATAAGAGGAATAAAAACCTACTTCTAAACAAAAAACGAAAAATCTAAGAAAGTCCGGTTGGTGTAGGGGTTACAGTCCTCGCCTGTCAGCTTGACAGTCAGGGTTCGGATCACGCACAAGGCGGTCTTCCTATCTATAGCTCTGGTGATGAGGCCTAATAGACCGAAATGTACATACAGAGATTGATTTTCAGATTGAAAATCCACTACCCCCCCCCATCCACGCCTGCCCCTACTGACAACCTACTGTTTTTCACTATTCTGAAAATGTATTTCATTGAAGCTAGAACTGGGCTTTTGGTCCTGATGATGGTCTAAATGGCCGAAACGTTGCATCGTCGACAATAAACATCCAGTTTCCATAACATCCCGTGTTTGTCTACTTTTCTCCACATATTATCGGATTAACCTCCTCACATTTGTCCCATATATATATATATATATATATATATATATATATAATATATATATATATATATGTCGGGAATTTTTTTTCTTGTTTTTTTTCTTTTTACTTTTTTCTTTTTCGTTTTTTTTCTTCTTCTTAATATATATATATATATATATATATATATATATATATATATATATATATATATATATATATTAAGAAGAAGAAAAAAAACGAAGAAATTCCCGACAGCTATGGTGAAGGAATGATAATGAAAGAAGTGACACTGAAAATTAGCTAAAATATTTAGGTCATGCTGTGGGGGGGGGGTTGTGTGGAATCGCGGTAAGTAAAATTGATAGACTTTAATGTAATCACAGGTCCATGTACATTTTTTTTTGTTTTGTTTTAGTCAGTCTTTATGTGAAGGACCTTGTTATCTTGGTAACTAATTGTACAAAAGCCGGTTATTAACTAAGTCTGAAGTGGTTGAACAGCTGTTTAAATTATCCTTACATAGCTTTTATCCAAAAGGTTACGACAATCGAAAATAAGATATTTTACTTTATATAATCCAGTCTAAGATAGAATATGTTGACTTTTTTTTGTTGTTGTTTTTTTAATCAATTCTAAATTTAACATCCAAGTAATTAAGTAAAACAAGTGTCTTGCTAGTGTATGTTTTCTCAATGGATTATATATATATATATATATATATATATATATATATATATATATAAAGGTTGTCCACAAAGTCAGTGCGCACTTTGAAATTTAAAATTATTTTAAATTACAGTCTTTATGCACACCTTGCACACACACACACACACACAACACACACACACACACAATATATATATATATATATATATATATATATATAGATAAATATATAAAGGTTTTACATATCTATTTAATAGGTGACAAAGGAACATTCACGGCCATATTGGTTTCATGCGATGCAATCATCAGGTGAAGATGTTTCAAATGCAAGGAAAATCGAAAAAATTGAAAAAATGTCAGAAAATTCAATAGACATGGGATGCGTATGATTGGATAAAATGATGTGCGTATGTATGTGATGATAATTTGAATGTATGAGATTGTTTATGGACAGCATAAAGGTTGCGTACGCGGGGTAACTGGTCACACTACTGGCAAAATGAGCCTAAAATGCGTTTTTGACCAAATGACTTTATCCCCCCTACAGAAAATAATTTACCAAAAATCAGGAAATTATCGGATTTTAATGAAATTTTCAGTGTTTATGTATCAATGAATGAGCTTTATAATGCATTATTCCTTTTATTTCAAAACTTTCTCATTTTTTTCAGGTCGCTTAATTTTGACCCCCCCCCCCTATGTTGGGGGCGTAACATTTTTTTCAAGTTGGTCTTATATTGTAGTAATTACAGTATAAATAAAAAGATAAAAGACCGAAGTTATGAATAGAAACAAAAACTTTTTTACGGTGGCTTTTCTATGAGAAAATAAGTATCGAAAATCAAAAAATAAAATGTAAAAAAATAATAAATAATTAATTTTTGGAGATTTCTTTTTACTCATTTTGATAATTATTTAATTGGCTATTATCTTATTAAAGAAAAAAATTATACATCGATATTTTTTCTGCTTAAAACATTTTCAATCGAGTTTTTCTTCAAAAAGTATACTTTGATGCAATGAAATAAGGTTTGCATTAAATAGATATTTATTTCTAGAATCTAAAAATATTACATTTTAAACTTAACATCAGGATTTTCATATTTTAAATGAATTTTATATATTCATTTTTCATAGCAAAAATACTAAATTAAAGTTTTGAAATAAAATAACTGATGCATTATGAAATTCATTAATTGTTAAATCAATACTGAAAATTTCCTTAAAATCGGATAATTACCTGATTTTTGGTAAATTCTTTTGCAATCGCGAATGTTATATTAAAATTGTAAACAAGCACTTAAAAACATCGAAAAAGAGACAGAATGGCGGATCGCATCGAAATTGACCAAAACAAATCCCTTTAAATGTATTAAAAATAAACTGCATATGTAATGATATTTTTCTTTTTTGATAAGAATATTATGTTACTACTAATCGATTTAGACAAATTTGACCTTGAATAATAGATTTAATTATCTTTAATTCGCTTTTAAAATTCCTAGCAGTCGACAAAAATGCCTATCCCTAATATATATATATATATATATATATATATATATATATATATATATATATATATATATATATATATATATATATATATAATAAGTAATCCACAGATATACAATAGCAGAAATACCTAATTAAAGTTTTGAAATAAAATAACTTGTGCATTATAAAATTCATCCATTGATAAATCAATACTGAAAATTTCATTAAAATTGAATAATTCCCTGATTTTTGGTATTTTTTTTTTCAATCGGGAATATTAATTTTTTTTGTAAACACGGATTTTACGCCATCTTCAAACGGCATTTACGGCATACGCGATCAAAATTGACCAAAAAATCGTTTTAAATATATTCAAAAATAAATTACATGTGTAATATTTTGCTTTTTTTACTGATGCTCATTATGTTACTACTTTTCGACTTAGAAAAAAATATATATATATATATTATAAGGGCCGCTTTAGTTCAGTCGGTAGAGAGTTCGACTAGGAACCACAAGTTTCTGGATTCGATACCAGCCCTCGCCAACTCAGTAGCACAGGGATATGTGCGGTAAATTGATCAGATATTGGTAGGTGTCGCGCTCCACCTCAGATACTAAAAAATAATCTCCTTGGCCTAGCGGTAGTGAAAAGGGGATAGGCTCTGGCTGATGCCGACATTAGGCTACCCCGCCGACTTTACTTTACTTATTATTATTATTATTATTATTTGCTCCTTTTGAGTTTTCACATCAGCATTAGCTGATGGTCTTTCACTGGAGTCTGAGTGACAGCAAGTCTCTTTAGGTCTCCAGGACTCTTCTGAGTATTCTGGCAGATTGCAACAGTGCAGTGTTCTGAATGGTTTCAATCCTTCCTCTGATTTCCAAACTTTCCAAACCGTTTTCTAATCCCTTTGGGACTGTTCCAAGTGCACCAACTACAATTGGTATCACTTTCACTTTCATATTCCATAACTTTTTCAGTTCTCTGGCAAGGTCCAGGTATTTGTCCATTTTTTCATTTTTCCTTCATCTTCACCCTGTAATCTGCTGGAACTGCAAAACCCACCAGTTGACAAGTTCTTTCTTTTTTGTTTATCAACACTAAGTCTGGTCTTCTTGCTGGGATAAGGTGATCCGTTTTTATTTCAAAGTCCCAGAGAATTTTATGCGTTTCGTTCTCAAGAACAGATTCTGGTTTATGCATATACCATTTTGTTGTGTGGTCAAAATTTAATGCGTGACATGTGTCACGAGAATAATCACAATCAGTTAGAAAAAATGTTTATTGGCATTTCCTGTACAATTCGAGGCGTAAAATCCAATGACATCATTTTTTTCGATATTTTTATATTTTTTATTTTTAAAGTAATTAATTTTAAAAACAGTTTGATTTAGCCTTTTTGATGGTTGGCTTCCATACTAAAACCCAACAGATGATATATGCACACGTGCAAATATTATTTATTAAATAAATATTTAAAATAAATATTAAAAATAAATGAATAAATATTAAAAATAAATATTAAAAATAAATGAATAAATATATAAATATTAAAAATAAATGAATGATTAAATATTAAAAATAAATATTAAAAATAGATGAATAAATATTAAAAATAGATGAATAAATAAATAAATAAATATTAAGAATAAATATTAAAAATTATTTGGTTCCGGCCAGTAAACATTTGCGTTTACTGGCCTTAACTGAATGTATAAGAAAGAATGAAGACAAAGAGAAAAACGAATTGCGCGCCAATTTTAGTAGCGCCTACAGACTGGTCGCTTAATAATTAACTACGTAATTCTGGTGACGCGGCTCACATGGCAGCGTCCCCATATGCCCAAGGGACTATTATCAGCTGGTACAATGAACATTCTACCTTTGGATAAAACTTGAAGCTTTTTCTTTTCAGTAAGATTGTATTACTTGGTCTATTTCTGATTGTAATTCTAAACTTATTCTTTTGCTTCGAGTAGAGAATGCGAAGTAAGTATTTACTAACATCCCACCATGTCAGTCGAACACAAGGAATGGTATAATGGGGAACCACGCACAAACCGAAACTCATGCGTGACTAGTTTTTAAAAATTGCGTTGATTCCGTTTGATCACTGGGCAATAAACCCATCCCTGTCCCTTTAAATCGAGGGGGTAGGTGCTTCGTGGGGGGATCACGCTGATATTAATTTACCGGTCTAATGGCCGAAGCCACTTGACACAGGGTTCCGAAAAACGAGATAAGTATATGTATTTATTGGCACCCAACCCTACACATTTGGACACTAGGACCATTAACGTGTGTGTGGGGGGGGGACTACGCACAATCCGAAGCTCATGCATGACCAGTGAAAAAATTGCGTAGATTCCTTCAGCATTCCTCTTTTGAGGTGTCTCAGGCACTGGGCAATAAAACCAGCCATGCCCCTTTTAAATCGAGGGGGAGGTGCCCCCGGGATCACGCTGATATTAAATATCTTACCGGTCCAATGGACGAAGTCGCTCGGTAGAGAGTTCCGAAGAAACGAGGTAAGTATATACCAAGTAATACACACGTGAAATCGATAATCTGAAAGTGATATCGTATTTGTATTTCTGTTCATGGCATCTTAAGAATTCGAAAAATGTATTTATAGTCACAGGCAAAGAAAGAAAAAAAGATAAAAATAAAGAAAAGAAAAAAGAAAAAAAAAGAAAAGAAAGAAAAAACTCGGATTTCGTATCACCAAAACATCAAACAATTTTGACTTTTTCTGTGTTCCAAGCGATATTGGATTTTCAATAAAACTGTACCACTGCGCAAAATGTAGTCATTTACTAAACTCAGCTTAGTTGTGGTACACGGCCGTGAGTATGGAGCACCCAATGAGAATCGAACTCACTAACAAGAGTGTGCTAATCCAGCTTGCTAACCATTATAAGCTAGCGTCTGTTTCCTTTGCAAAGGGTAGGAGGAAAAATTTATGGATAGACTAAAAAAACACTTACATGATCCTGGAAACATATATAATAAAATATCTGAATATGTTCAAGGTATTAAACCAACTCATACATTTCATGAGAATTATGGAAAGCTGGAGAGCGGAATTAACAGCTGGAGAACAAACCCTAGCAAAGGTTAGAATACAAATAAACATCTTCCATTTTTACCTATTCCATCTAACATTCAACTAATTCATTGGCATTTCAGTCTCGGAAGACTATAATATAGTTTTTGTGCCCCTGAAGTTGCAGCGCCTCCTGCGACTGTGAAGTCCAATGTTTGAAAAACATTCTCGACCACAGATGACGCATGTGAAGGCTGTCCTTGAAGATGTTGATGTGCCGGTGCTTTGTTGTCACTACTTTCTTCTAGACCTCTTAGCTTCATGGTGTTGCGTCAGGGTGACTTCTGGCATGAACAGTCCGCTACGGAGAGTCTGCCGCCACCGAGGGCGGCCCTGAGCCAAATTTTCCCCAGCTGGAAGGGGCAATGCCAAATCACCTGAGATCACTCTTGCAGACATCCTTGAAACGTAGCTGGGGGCGACCGATCTGTCACTTGCCAGACGAAAGCTCTGCATAGAGGATGTCCTTCGGGATTCGTCCATCATCCATTATTTATTTATTCAACATTATTTATAGGAAAAACAGACGATTTCATTATCATTATTTAGGTACTATAGAACATCCCTAAAAAATAAACACTATAATAAATGTTTGACGAGGACCTGGCGCCTCCTCGTCAGACAAGGGACGAAAAGGAGTGAAAAAGAAAGGAAAGAAGCCGCCGCAGAAAAAGAGCCAAAAGGAAGGAGAGACAACAGCAACTCCAGTAACTGTTTGTTTGCAGCCACTACACCAGAGATTGCCATTCAAAAATTGGTCTGTTCAGCCAATCTCGCAGTTGCACATAAAATTAAAAAATAGATAAAATGAAAAAGTTGACACTACACCATCGTCTTCAGTCAACGGAAGGATACCAACAACAATAATGAATGTATAATTTGCCAAGTTCACATAAAAATAGGCTATATTTTCTATATGACAAAACTAAAATTTTACCCCTAAATTTTATCTGTTGGGTAATCCACCCTTAACTCTCTGCCAAAAGGGGTTACAAATCCGATAATAATCCGATTTTGGGGTGGGGATTTTTTTAAAACGGTACTTAAGCACCTGCAAGGTTTTGTTTTTGTAAAAGAATATCTTATCGATCAAAATACAAGATCTTGATAAAAAAAAATAGATAAATAAACATAGATAAATAATAGATATATCAAAGAATGCTAGGAATTTTTTTTCAGACATCACCAGTTTTAAAGGGAAAAATAGTGAAGTATGAAAATAAATAAATAAATAAATAAATAAATATTAAAAAAAAAAAGAGGAAAGTTTTCAAATCTCAAAGTTATTGAAGCAGATCCGATTAACTATATTGGTTATTTAAAAAAAGTTTAATCGTGAACTAGAAAAAAGTGTGTGTGTGTGTGTGTGTGTGTGTGTGCAGAAAGTTTGTAGAAATGTATATATATATATACAATGCAATGTTCGATTCATTGCTTAAGAAGGTGATTTTATTGTTGTTCTGAACTTATAAATCAAAAAGCAATAAAACAAAATAAAACAATGAAATGTTTGTGTTAATAGAGCAAAGAAGAAGAAGAAGAAGAAGAAGAAGAAGAAGAAGAAGAAGAAGAAGAAGAAGAAGAAGAAGAAGAAGAAGAATGCTTGTCTTGCACGTATAGTTTTAGTGTAAATATTCAATCAACCAGAAAGAAAAGCAAAAAAAAAAAAAAAACAGTTATATTATCTTGGGGCAAGCTGATAACCCACAAATCGTTTTCAACCGCTTAAATTTCTCAATTTCTAACATTTTCGAAAAAAGAAAAACAAACCCTATGAATAAAGGATTGTATCAAACAGCAAACCAGGAAAACTAAGTTAGACAAATACCTGCACCTTGCCAAAGAATTGAAAAACCTGTGGAATATGAGGGTCAAAGTGATACCTATTGTAGTTGGTGCACTTGGAAGGGTCCCAAAATGCGTGAAAAAAAACTGGAGGATTTGGAAATCAGAGGAAAAATTGAGACCATCCAGACTACTGCATAACTGCAATAGGCTAGAATACCCAGAAGAGTCGTGGATACCTGAGGAGACTTGGTGTCACTCAGACTACAGTGAAATACCATCAGCTAACGCTGGTGTAAATAACTCACAAAATAATAATAATAATAATAATAATAATAATAATAATAATTAAAAAGACGTAGAAAAGTATAAAAATAGAAGCACAGTTTGTATATATATATATATATATATATATATATATATATATATATATATATATATATATATATATGGGAGTAAATGTGGAAAATAAATCATTGAAAAAACAAGTGTTCCGAAAATGGGATGAATTTAATTAACGATGTTTAAACATTTCGGTTTCATTGAACCTTCGTCAGGATGTATCTTGGGGTGAAGAACACCCTCGTCCAAAATATGTCTGAAACTGATCATAACTTTAATTTCGATGATGCCACAATATTAGCCCATATTCATATTAAAAGACTACGACAGATTTTTGAAGCCTGTGCTATTTCGCTTTTGCCCTCCCTTAATAATCGACAGGGATTTTTTAATACATCACCGTTTCTGGCTAAAATAGTTTTAAATAACTACAAAATACCAGGCTTTATTTAATTATTTAGTTATCTCATTCTTATTCCCACTTTGTTCCCTTAATAATCGACATGGATTCTTTTATATATCTCCCTTTCTAGCTAAAATAGTGTTAAATAATTACTAAATACCAGGCTTCATTTAATCATTTATTTAGTTATCATTCCCACTTTGTTCCCTTTGTTCTCTTAAAATTAATCAGTCCATTAATACTTTTTCTCGTCTTTTGCATTTCTTCGAGTTGCGTCACGCGTCATGACATCTTCGCATGCGTGGATCGCGACTTGCCTTTCAAAAATATAACGCTGATAAATTACAGTTACATAACTAAAAAGATTTTCATCTCCTGTCATCTTTAAAAACATCCTTCATTTTCTTCACCCCAAGATACATCCTGACGAAGGTTCAATGAAACCGAAATGTTTAAACATCGATAATTAAATTCATCCCATTTTCGGAACACTTGTTTTTAAAAATTTTCTTTATATATATATATATATATATATATATATATATATATATATATATACCAACCCATCCGCACGAGCAGGATGTGACACAGGGTCAATTTCTTACGCGGAGTTCAACAGATTTGAATTCAGAGTTCAGCGATAAAAATCAGAGATAATAATAAATATCCCCTTTTCGCTATAGCAAGGAGTCTTTTTTTTGGTGAAGTGGAGCGCCACACCTACCATCAGCTCCCCACTTTACCGCACAGATCAGTGTTACCCAATCTGTGCTACTCATGCACTGAGTTGGAGGGGACCGATATTGAACCAGGAACCTTGTGATTCTAAGGTGGATACTCTATCGACAGAACTAAACCGGTCCTTATACATACATACATTCGTTCATATTGTGACATACAGACAGACACTTACATACAGACATAATGATAATAATGGCTGTCAACTCGTGTTCGAGTAAGACCATTTCCTGTTTTTTTGTTTTGTTTTGTTTTTGTTTTGTATTTATCATCATAGTTAGTGTGCCAGTAGCATTTGACACTGTCTCCTTGTATTTTCTCAGATGACTCACCAGGCCAGCCCTGGAGAGACATACTCTTCCACATAAACTATATGTTGGAACTTCTCCATATTGGCTGGTTGTTTGAGTATTAAGGCATATCAACCCTTTTCGGGTTATTTAATGCCGAATCGAGTTATTTTGATATGTTGTTACTCATAGTATGTTATGTTGCTTAAGTGGTCACCCATCTAAGTATTGAACAGGCTCATCGCTGCTTAACTTAGTTGATCTAGCGGAAACCGGTGCTTTCAACAGGATTTGACCGTAAACTACATATAGCAATAGCATAATCTTTACAGATCACTGCCGTCCCTTACAATCCTATAACCATACCACCAGAACCTTTCCTCTCATGAGCCCTTTCGACATGATTTGATAGTCAGCTACATACATACATACATACATACATACATACAAGAGCCCTGTCAGCTGCTGCTTTAGAATACGCCGACAGCACCCCAGCAGAGGGGTAAGACCCTTCCCATAATGGGGACGTGGGTGGCAACCCGTGATGCTTAAAGATGGAATTCCTGGTTGCTGAGCAGAGCATTGTATGTAACACTCCAGTTTGGTCCTTACTTAGGCTAGACGGGTGGTCGAAGAGGCCTCCTCCTGTCAAGCCCTAGCACCTATATGATTGTCCCAACCCTATTGCCCTTATGACAAGCCCCAATCCTTTTTATCATATGGGTGCTAGAAGGTGGTGACTGAGGGTCTACATGTCCTGGGAATGACGTTAAACTCTATCTGATGGTGAGGTTCCAGTTTTGGAGGTTTGGGGAATGTAGAATACCCCTTCATCACCATTGCTCCCAGATCCACTCTGACCCGGAGTGGTAGTACCTGTTAGGGTCTCACCTATGGGTTAAATAGAAAAATGTGTTTACAAAGAAAAATGATTTTCTTCTAAACTATTGCTACGAATCTTTCAAAACTTGGTCGGCATTAGATGACCCACCGAGGTTGATATGCCGTAAAACAGAAACAAACAAACAAGAGTGTACTTAAGATACTGTAAAATACACGAACCAACCAAGAAGGAATTTGTTTGTTTTTTGTTGTTTTTTTTCCAATTCTTTGTTATTCTTTTTTTTTCTTCTTTTTCTTTCTTTCTTCTTTTTCTTTCTTTCTTCTTTTTTTTGTTTTTTAAATTTTTGATTTTTATTAAATTTTTAATTTTTATTTAATTCTAATTTTTTTTTAATTTAATTTTTTTTTGTTTTTCAAATTTTTTATTTAAAAAAAAATTTTTTTAATTTATTTCTTGTTTAAACTTCATGTTGATAGATAACGAAACGTGCTAAGTCTATTTTTCTGAATTTTTCAGATGAGCCTTGATAATTAATATTTGTATTATTCAGACGGTCCCCCGAGTCCGACAAGAAATACCTGAAGAAGGCCGGAGGGCACATCGGCCGGAAAGTTGTACAGATAACAACGAAGATGAGGACAATAGTCCGAATGATACAAATAATACTATGTACTAAGTGTATGTAGATTTCATGATCATATGGGGTAGGGTATTTCCAAATTGGACGCACTGAGAACATTTTTTTACCCTCTCGTGTTTGTGTGTAGTCTAAGTATGTGTGCTACATTTATGTATTTAGGTTATTTACTAAGCTAAGATTAGTTGTGACAGTTGAGGCTAGAAGTACGGGGTACACAGCGAGATTCAAACACAAACGATTGTCTGCTAATCTAACATCAGCTCCTTACTTTACCGCACAGATCCCTGTGCTACTCATATACTGAATTGGCGAGGACCGGTATCGAACTAGGAAGCTTGTGGTTTCTAGCTGAACGCTCTACCGACTGAGCTAACCCGGCCCCTCAAATGGATAATACAATTTTGTTATAAATACATTTTTCTATTTAACCCATAGATGGGACCCTAACAGGTACTACCACTCCGGATCAGAGTGGACCAGGGAGCAATGCTGATGAAGGGGTGCTCCACATTCCCCAAACCTCCAAAACTGGAACCTCACCATCAGATAGAGTTTAACGTCATTCCCAGGACATGTAGACCCGCAGCCACCGCCTTCTAGCACCCATATGATAAAAAGGGGCTGGGGCTTGCCATAAGGGCAATAGGGTTGGGAAAATCATATAGGTGCTAGGGCTTGACGTGACCAGTCGATTGATCGGAGGGGGCCTCTCCGACCGCCCGTCTAGCCCAAGATAGGGCCAAAGTGGAGTATTGCATGTCATGAACTGCTCAACCACCTGGGCTCTATCCTTAAGCATCACGGGTCGCCACCCACGGCCAACAGGTGGCCCCATTGGGGGAGTCTTACCCCTCTGCAGAGGTGCAGTTGGTGCATTCTAACGCCACAGCCGACAGGGCGGTCGTTTTATCTTAGTAAAACAAAATAACCAGTGTTTCTGTTTTAAATTGCAAATTGCGAAATTCTTTAGACCATTTCTAGGTTAAATTTTGCAAAAACGAGGATTTTGGTGCATTTTGACCGCCGATCTTAAAAATAAATCCTGACAACTGGGAAAAGCTGGCACTGGAGAGAACTGAGTGGAGAGTTCATGTGGATGATGGTTGTACCAGTTTTGAGAGTGAAAGTATCGTGCATGAAAACCTAGAGCGTCAACTTCGAAAGGGTTACACCTGTCATATTCGAGAGAACATGGAGGGTTGGAAATGTCAGACATGTGATCGAATTTTGCTTTCTAAGGCTGGATATGTCAATCATAGGAAATCTCACCAGGGTCAATCCATGCAAATTCCAGGAACGAACAATGTGCCTTGTGCTATCTGTGGCAAGGTCTGTAAGTCGGCTTCTAGTCTTAAGAGACATATGGTGGTGCATAAGCATCAAATTTTATCATCTGACTCATCTGATTCATCGGGAGGAAAGTCCTTTCAATGTCATATTTGCATCAAACTTTGTGGATCTGCAGCAGGTTTGATGAGTTATTTGAGGGCTCATGCAAGGAAGGGTTCTGGTGGTGGAGTTGTGGGATTGTGAGGGACGACAATGATATGTAAAGATTATGCTATTATTATTATTATATGCATGTACGTGCATGTATGTATGTATATATGTACTTATTTACTAAGCTTTGTTTTAGTTGTGACACAAGATTGGACTATGGGGCACTCGGTGAGATTCGAACTCAATAGTATTATTAATGGTTAGCTCAGTCGGTAGAGCGTTCGGCTAGAAACCACAAGGTTCCTAGTTCGATACCGACCCTCGCCAACTCAGCGTATGAGTAGCACAGTAGGGTTGCTCATTTTCACGCACCTCCTACTGCGGGGGGGGGGTCACAGGAAATTCTTCCAAAACCATCCTATTTTAAATCTTATACTTTCGGTATATGAAGTAATAAAAGACGAACTTTTATTGTAAATAAATTTTTACTAAATTGAAAAGGCTAATTTTTTTTTTTCGTTAGTTTTTGTTTCGCGCATTGATCCCCCGTACAAATATCTTGGTATTTTTTTTTTTTTTTTTTTTTTTCTGTATGAAAATAAATTTTTACATTTTTGGAAAGATAATTCAATGGCAGAACATATGTAAAAAAATAAATAAATCGATACAAGACCAGGTTTGGTAATAGGGCGTCTTAAACCTTGAAACTTAAGTCTCGTATATAAGAAAAAATATTTATCTTTTTTTTCTTAATTGTTAGATTATTTTCAAAGGAATTTTATATTAAAAGTTCCTGTTGTCTACTTTTTTTAAAGGATTTTTTTTTAATTTATAAAATGTAAAATAAATACTTTTGTTTAGTGTATAGCAAAATCGTATTTATTTACTTAAAGAAAATATTGTATAAAAAATACTTAGCTAAAAATAATGACATAACATAGTACAGTCTTTATTAAAAAAAATATTGATAATAATGTATGAATTAAAAATTGTCGTCATTTTATTAATGGAAGTATGTAGGGGACATAATATTCTATTCTTTTACTTTCTTTTTTTTTTTTTTGAAAACTGTTGTTGTTGCTGCTGTGAATAATTTCCAATAAGTTCAAATCCGTGACACCTGTAGAGCTCAAACAGTGTTTGTTTGAAGAAATTAATTATTTTTGAAATCAACAATAAAAGGAATAAAAGAAAAATTATTACATGTATGATACTCCATAGATAATTACTTGGGACTAATTGTTCGCGTCAAGATGCGATAACTATGTCAACAAAGATTAAGAATTTACGGCAATTAAATTTAAAATGCAAAAAAATCAGGTTATATGTAACAGAAATTTTTTTTTTTTTTTTAAACACATAAACTTAAAATTGTTCTTTATATTTAACGTAAAACAAAAAAATATTAAAAAGTTAATTTTCCATTTTTTATTGACGTTTTAAAATATTTTTAAACAATTTGCGCGCGTAAGAGAAGAGCGTGTTTTGGGCATCCCTAGTAGCACAGGGATCTGTGCAGTAAAATAAGGAGCTGATGGTAGGTGTGGCACTCCACCTCAGACGCAAATAAAAAAACAATCTCCTTCGTTTGATACCGACTTTTGGCCACCCTGACGACTTTTTTTTTTTAAGTCTTGCTTGCAAACAACTACACTACGCGAATCGTGGTGTACGTATGTATGTATGTATGTATGTATGTATGTATTTTACCGAACATGCAAATTATCATCAAAACTTCATTTTTACAAATTAGTTTTTTCCATTTTTTTTCTTTCTTTTTTTTTTTTTTTGTAATTTAAAATTATACAATTTAAAAAGAAAAGTTAAACTGAAAGAAAAATTCTTTGTGAATGAGAATAAATGAGAGAGAGAGAGAGAGAGAGACAGACAGACAGACAGACAGACAGACAGACAGAGGGGAGAGGGAGAAGGGAGAGAGAGAGAGAGAGAGGTGTTAAAAATAGAAAGATAGAAGTAGAAAGTGAGAAAGAGATAAAGAAAGAAAAACTTGGTGGGTGGAGAGTGATAAAATGGCAAGACGGACCGAGAGAGAGAGAGAGAGAGAGAGAGAGAGAGAGAGAGAGAGAGAGAGAGAGAGAGAGAGAGAGACGGACAAACCTGGGAAACGCTGTCATCCTCGGAAATATCAGGAAGAGTCCCTTGGTAACGGGAAGCACGCACTGAGTTGGATGAAGATGATGATGAAGAAGTTCCATCAGTCAAAATTTTCTTTTGGTGGTGATTCGTATTATTTGCAAACATGGTTTAATTTCTTTGCTTTTTCTTTTTCTTCTTTTTTTCTTTTCTTATCTGACGTCTAAGTTCGAATGGGAAGATTTTAATTTTTTTTCCTACTCGCTAAGAAGATGAAGAAGAAAGCCTCAAGGCATATTCAGGCTTTTTCTCTCATGTAAACCATAGCTGCCGCGTAAGGTTGCTACTAAACAATTCACTTCCTTTTTTTTTTTTTTTTTTTTTTTTTTGTACTGTGCTTATACTTGAGGCCAACGCAAACGATACACAGAAAGTTTTTGTAATGTTTTTTGTTTGTTTGTTAGTTTGTTTTTGGTTGCTTTTTTCTTCCCTTTTTTTTTTCGTCTTCAATCTTTTAAATGTCGCTTAACATCCACACTCAACAGGGAGTGTTTAAGTTTATATTTACATTATTTTTTTAAAGAGATTTTTGATACGAAAATGTGTGGATCTCTTGTCTCTTTTTTTAAAAGTTAGTTGTAAATTGTAGTTAAAGTTTAGAGTTAATATCGTCTGCTGCCTGAAGAAAACTTCTTTTTTTTTTTTAAGAGACAAAATAAATTCTGTTGTATGTAAACGAAGATAGCCAGACAGGCACAAGCAGTTAAGCTAGAAGTTTGCTACATCACTGTTAAGTTGTTTTTCTTTGATTGTGTTGGGGGAAAAAAGGCCTCAGGCGAAAACGTTCTTATTTCTTTCCTTCTTTCTTTCTTTCCTCCTCCTCCACCTGTCATGCTTTTAGGCTTCTTTATTTCCTTGTATACTTCCTTCTTTCGTTCTGTTCTTTTTCTTTTTCTTTTTCTTTTTCTTTTCTTTCTTTTCTTCTTTCTTTCACCACTTGTTCTACTTTCCACTTCCTTCTTTCCTTGTATCCTTCCTTCCTTCGTTTTTTTCTGTTCTGTTCCGTTCTGTTCTGTTATTTCTCTTTCTTTCTTTTTTTCTTTCTTTCTTTTCTTTTCTTTTCTTTTCTTTTCTTTCCTTTTTTTCTTTCCTCCTCCACCTGTTCTGCTTTTCACCTCCTTCTTTCCTTCCTTCTTTTCTGTTCTGTTATTCATTTTTCTTTCTTTCTTACTTTCTTTCTTTCTTTCTTTCTTTCTTTATTTATTTATTCATTTTTCTTATCTTTCCTCGTTTCTTTTTTTAATCACGTTTTTATTCGATTAATTTTTCTTTCAGTTAACTCTTGATAGTACTCTACCTTACACAAAGTTTGCGATTAAAAAAAACACAAAAAAACATTACAATAAAAAATATTTTTCAAGTACTAGCATGAACTGGTTAAAATCCTTGACAGTTTCCGTTTCTTACTAAAATAAAAACTGTGATACCAATTGTAATTGGCGCACTTGGAACGGTTCCTAAAAGTTTGGAAAACAGACTGGAGGAACAATTGTGAACATCCAGATAACAGCATTATTAAGATCGGCTAGAATATTCCGATGAGTCCTAGAGACCTGAGGAGACTTATTGTCACCCAGACTCCAGTGAAAGACCTTCAGCTCACGCTGGTGTGAAAAACTCAAATAATAATAATAATAATAATAATAATAATAATAATAATAATAATTGAAACCATTCAGAACACTGCAACTGCTGCCAGAATACTCAGAAGAGTCCTGGAGACCTGAGGAGACTTGCTGTCACTAAGACTCCAGTGAAAGACCATCAGCTAACACTGATGTGAAAACTCAAAAGGAGTAAATGAATACCTGTCATCTCGTGGATTTTGCTGTCCCAGCCGACCACCGAGTGAAAATGAAAGAAAGCGAAAAGATAGACAAATACTTAGACCTTGCAGGAGAACAACAACATTGGTAAGATCGGCTAGAATACTCAGAAGAGTCCTCAAAAGCTGAGGAGTATTACTGCCACTCGGACTCTAATGAAAGACCATCAGGCAACGGTGGAGTGAAAAACTCGCGAGGAGTGAAATAATAGTAGCAAACTAGCACAACGGGAGAACAAAACTATGAGGGTCAAAGTGATATTAATTGTAGTTGGTGCACTTGGAACGGTCCCAATAAACTCGGAAAAAAGACTGGAAGAACTGGAAATCAGGGGAAGAATTGAGAGCATCCAGACTACTGCATTATTGCAATCGGCTAGAATACTCAGAAGAGTCCTGCAGACCCGAGGAGACTTGTTATCACTCAGACTCCAGTGAAATACCATCAGCTAACACTGAAGTGAAAAACTCAAAAGGAGTGAAAATGAAACCTTAAAAGAGAAACAGAATCACTTATAATTGCTGCACAAAATAATGCCATAAGGACAAACTACATCAAAGCGAAAATTGATAAGACCCAACAAATAGTAAATGTAGACTCTGCGGTTATAGAGATGAGACTGTAAACCATATACTCTGCGAATGTAACAAACTAGCACAACGGGAGTACAAAACTAGACACGACTGTGTTGGGAAGGTGATCCACTGGGAATTATGTAAAAAAAATAATTTTGACCATACAAAACATGGTATATGCATAAACCAGAATCTGTTCTTGAGAACGAAACGCATAAAATTCTCTGGGACTTTGAAATAAAAACGGATCACCTTATCCCAGCAATAAGACCAGACCTAGTGTTGATAAACAAAAAAGAAAGAACTTGTCAATTGGTGGATTTTGCAGTTCCAGCAGATCACAGGGTGAAGCTAAAGGAAAATGAAAAAATGGACAAATACCTGGACCTTGCCAGAGAACTGAAAAAGTTATGGAATATGAAAGTCGAAGTGATAACAATTGTAGTTGGTGCACTTGGAACGGCCCCAAAAGGATTGGGAAAGGGTCTGGAAAGTTTGGAAATCAGAGGAAGGATTGATACCATTCAGAACACTGCACTGCTGCAATCTGCCAGAATACTCAGAAGAGTCCTGGAGACCCGAGGAGACTTGCTGTCTCTCAGACTCCAGAAAAACTCAAAAGAAGTGAATAATAATAATAATAATAATAATAATAATAATACAATTTTCACCATTCAACTAAATGGTATGTGCACAAACCAGAATCTGTCCTGAAGAATGAGACGCATAGAATTTTCTAGGACTTTGAGGTACAAACGGATCACCTAATCTCAGCCAGGAGACCAGACCTGGTGTTGATCAAACAAGAATAAGAACTTGTCATCTCGTGGATTTTGCCGTCCCAGTCGATCACCGAGTGAAAGTAAAAGAAAGCGAAAATATAGACAAATACTTGGACCTTGCCAGAGAACTAAGAAAACATGAATGTGAAGGTCGTGCCAATTGTAATTGGTGTCCTAGGTCTGTAAAAGAGTCTGGATGAACTGGAAATCAGAGGAAGAATCAAGACCATCCAAACTACAGCACTGTTAAGATCGACAAGAATACTCAGAAAAGTCCTGGAGACCCGAGGAGACTTGCTGTCACTCAGCCTCCAGTGAACAACCGGCTACGGCAGGTATGAAAAAATTCAGCCATCAACAGTGTAATAAGTGAATGCAAACAAGATTATCTTTGAAAAATTGCCAAATAAACATGCTTGGGTGGGAAGGCTAATCAACAATGAACTGTGCAAACTAATATATGTCATAAACCAGAAGATCGGTTCTACACAAACGACTAAGTAACGACTGAAGTTTAAGGATGAATCATCATAATACATATAGCATTGTTTCTATTGGACGGACCGTGAGACGTGGCGATGTGGGAGAGAGGATGAGTGTGGGAGAGTCTGGTACAATGCGCTGGGAGAGTAAGACATGGGCTTTTGCTCTCGGCAGTTGTGACTTTGTATCTGGTGTTGCTTATCGGCACAAATTCATTCTCGATTGACGTATGCTAAAAAAATATCTAACACTCAATGTCAATTACCTATTTGTTCATAATGAGGTTAACACATGTATTTTTTCAAGTGAAATTCAACATCTATATATTGATACGCTTGTTCCTTAATAGTACTTTATTTTTCAAGGACTCTTTTCTAGGTACTGGCAAAATGAACCTCTATAACGAGTTTTAAAAGCGAATTAAAAATAATTAAATCTATTATTTAAGGTCAAACTTTGTCTAAATCGATAAGTAGTAACATAATGACCATCATTAAAAAAAGAAAAATATAATTACATATGCAATTTATTTTTAATATATTTAAAACGATTTGTTTTGGTCAATTTTGTTCGCCGACACCATTTTGGTTCTTTTTAAGTGGTTTTATTGGTTTGTTTACAATTTTAATGTAACATTCGCGATTGTAAAAAAACGTACGACCGTTATCATCTTGCATCATCCTCTGGTTAAAAATGAGACCGTCCAAATAATCTCAAGATGAAATGCAAAAATGCAAATACTGAGTATCTGGTGTTGCTTATCCGCCGAATTCTTGTTTTTTTATGAGTGTCGTCACCTCAGCTAAATACTTGACCATTCCATTTTTATTATAAAGAAAGTAAATGGGGGAAAAGATCATACTACACAGAAAAAATATAATGAGAGAGAGAGAGAGAGAGAGAGAGAGAGAGAGAGAGAGAGAGTAGGGGAAAGATAGAGGGGCTGAATGGTAATGTTAATCTGTTTTAATGAAAATATGAAAAGAAGAAAAGAGAGAGAGAGAGAGAGAGAGAGAGAGAGAGAGAGAGAGAGAGAGAGAGAGAGTTAAATCAAGATCATTATACTTTTTACATATTGAACTATTTAGCAATAGCTCTTAAGTAAAAATATCAAACGTTGTAATAATTAAATTATCATACTGTGGTATATCCACAGGTCCTGTGAGTCAATATTATTATACTTTTTACATATTGAAGTATTTCGCAATAGCTCTTAAGTAAAAATATCAAACGTTGTAATAATTAAATTATCACATTGCAGTATATCCACACGTCTTCGCTAGTATAATATAATATACTTACATTGTTTCTTCGAAAAACTGTGTCCAGTGTCTTCGGACATTGGACCGGTATGGAATTAAATAACGGCGTGATCCCAGGGGGCCATCCCCCCAAGCAACTCCAGCCCACTTGATTTAAAGGGGGCAGGGCTGGGTTTATTACCCAGTGCCTGGGGTGCCTCATTTGAGGAATACCGAAATGATGCACGCAATTTTTACACTTGCCATGCGTGAACTTCGGTTTGTGCGTGTATTGCGTTACGCTTCATTGTCAGAATGGAGAGATGACGTGTCAACATTTGTTACGTTATGCTTCTTATTTCCGAATAGAGTGATGATGTTGTTATTGTTGTTGACATCCTACCGTCTTCGAGAGACGATAGTGTAGTGTTCATTTTTTATGGAACTACGTAGCTTGAGCTGTTTGGTATGGAAGATGACTGTTGCACAAGCAGCAAATCCCCATCTCCACACTGTCGCTGTGATCCAAAGGAAAGGTAAGAAGCCAATGCAGTTTGGCAGTGGTGGTGTCACAGGAGTTGCTGGGTTGCACTGGATTTCAGCGTCGCACCAACTTAGGGACTTCGGCTCCAGATTTTTTTTTCAGAGTTTACTCTCATAATCCAAGTGTGTAATGAGTTGGTAATCCTAGTCTGATGGGGTTTCTTTGGTGTTAATCCAAAAGATAGGTCTTCCTGGCAGAAATATTAACTAGCAACAGATCTAAGAACAGTTGTAAACAATCTTAAATGCTTCCCGTCTTCGTCTTTCCAAAAGAAAAATCAACAATTCACAACCTCACCTTCTTGCAGACAAACAACTGAACAATTCTCTCTGTCAGCGTAAATATAATGTCTTGAAAAAATCAAAAATGATGATGTGTTCGTATAGAAATATTAGTTGAATATTTATATCTGGGCCGATACGACATTGGAGCGGCTCGAATCTTAGTTGCTGGTTTAAGATTCAAAGTCATAACTCGTTAGAACGCAAACAAACCCCGACAAAGGTTGAGGGACAAAGCATTTAATAGGTATAGAGCACATGGATATGACGAGATACATAAAGTACATAGATGCATATACAAGAGTAGAGATAATGACACATTCATGAATGGTAAAATACAAGATATTTAGGTATCAAAGAGATACCTAAATGTACATAAAAACATAGTTACGGATACATGACTAAAGGATAGTCATATATCGTGTAAGAGACTTATTAGCAGTGAGTGGCCAGTGTTAAGGGCCGAAGTCCCAAAGAAAGGGGTAGACTGTGTCTAACCCATGTGGTCTCGTAGCGAGAAAGAGGAAGAGAAGTTCAAATCAGCCGCTTAAATACACGAGGCCCCTAGCGGGAACCAGCGACATTAAACGAGCAGACAACTCCCCAGGCAAATATGAAAATAACCCCACACTAGGCTGATGCTAGAGTTTGCTGACAATTCAAGGATGTTTGGACTCTGGAAACGAACTTTGGTGCTGGGGGACATCTTGCCTTGCGCCATGTATAGTTTTTAATAATGACACAAGGCCACTTCTTTTTCTCATGAGATTTTTATTTTCTGCAAAGTCACAGCTGCCGAGAGCAAAAGCCCATGTGTTTACTCTCTCAGCGCATTGTACCAGATTCGGCTACACTCTCACTCTCTCCCACACTCATCCTCTCTCCCACATCGCCACGTCCAATAGAAACAATGCTATGTTTTTAGCAAGAATTACGTGTTAGATTAGAATGGAAAAGTTTAAGGATGGAAAAGTTTAAGGGTGAATCATCATAATACCTATGATGATTCATCCTTAAACTTTTCGACACATGTTAATGATCCTCATGACAAATTAGAATGGTGGGGTGCCAGTAATTAAATTCAACCTATAATTGATCTCAACAGAAACCACGTCATATAGAGTGAAGCAGATCATCTTGTAAATGATTGATTGATTTTAACGGCGTGTCAAATAATCTAGGGTTATTTTATGTCAGGAAGTTCATTGTACGTCTTTACTTTTTATATGTAGTTGCTTCTTCAGATTTTTTCTTTGGGGGGGGGCATGTTTTGCTTACAGTCCTATCGAATATGAATAATTTTTAAACATATAAGTAAGTAAAGTCGTCGGGGTGGCCTAAAGTCGGTATCAGCCTATCAGCGAGGGAGTCTATCCCCTTTTCACTAGCGCTAGACCAATGAGCGATGTGGCGTTTTTTTGCCGGGCGATGATTATACAAACATAATAATCTTAGTAATGTACGGATAAGAGATACACGAAAATGAATTCTAAATAAATGTAATTTGATTGGTGGGAATTTTTTACACGGTTTGATTATGAATAATTATGATATTTCGGACTGTTGTCCTCATCTTTATTGTGTATAAACACAACATCTAGGTCACTTTAACGTCGGTCTCTGTTTAAGGTGTGTTTTTTTTTTTAATTTATTATTTTAATTACCTTAAAGTAAGTCATCTTCAGACAATTACCCATGAATTCAAACGCAGTTTCGGAGCATAATCGTTACTCCAAGGTGTTCCAAGCAGCATAAATGCCACCAGACATATTGGCAAAATTGTGATTAGATATAGAAACAATTGAATGGAATAAGTTTCTGATTCTAAAAACTGAAATGTCAAAATATAAAGAACGTTATTTTAAGCTAATTGAAATAATAAATAAATAAAACCACCTTAAACAGAGCCCGAGGTTACAGTGGCCTAAACATTGTGTTTATACATAATAAAGATGAGGATAACAGTCCGAAGATGACTTATTTTAAGCTAATTGAAATAATAAATTTAAAAATACCTAAACAGAGCTCGAGGTTAGTGGCCTGAACATTGTGCTTATACAATAAAGATGAGGACAACAGTTTGAAGATGACTTATTTTAAAGTAATTAAAATAAATAAAACCACCTAAAACAGAGCTCGAGGTTACAGTGGCCTGAACATTGTGTTTACACAGAATAAAGATGAGGACAACAGTCTGAACATGATTTATTTTAAGGTAATTGAAATAATAGATAAAAAAACACACCTAAAACAGAACCCGAGGTTACAGTGGCCTGAACGTTCTGTTTATACACAATAAAGATGAGGATAACAGTCCGAAATATCATAATTATTCATATCAAACCTCGTCTCATGAATACACATACAAATGCATAAAGTTTGGTTAATGTCGATTCAAATAATTGACCCTGTAAAATATTATCTTATAATCTTATTCAATTAAATAAGCAACGTAAAATGAAGTGCAAAGAAAACAACACTTACCTGTAAGGACAGTGGATTCTACGGTACAGATTACCGACATAAACAAGAAAACGATGCACGAGCGTCGATCAACAGAGCAAACGTGTGAACGTCTCCTGAGATGATATATGGTCAACACCCACAAAAGAGCATTTTCAAGGGTTTTTCTTTCTAAGAGACGATAAAGTCGGCAGCTGGTGTTAAGTGCGAACGGTATTATTTGTTCTTTGGTGATTAACAGCATGAAGAATACAGGCACCTTTTGCAAATGTTGTTTTTACAACAACCTTGAAGAAAGAAAAAAAAAGGCTATCATAGAGGAGTTTAAAAAGAGGGCAAGAACAACGGATCGTTTGATAATAGAATGGCTGACCGTGGAATTCTGTTGAGAGCTACGAATGATTTAAAACACGAGAAACAATATATGTGGTTAATTCATATATATATATATATATATATATATATATATATATATATATATATATATATATATATTATTATTATTATTATTATTATTATTATTATTATTATTATTGTATACACAGGAATAACCTACTCTAGTTTTGCCATAAAGATCTTCAGGGTTAAATCCAATGAATTAATCAAGATATTGATTAATTACAGCCGATTGCACAAAACACACACGTGCAATCAGATTAAAGTGGATTTAACCCTGAAGATCCTTATGCTGAAACTAGAGTAGGTTATTCCTGGGTATACCATTATAATAATAAATTTGTTTTACTTACATATTGAGCACTTTATATTTGTTATCTCGCTGTCTTATCATTGTGAAACTTGCATCAACTAACCACTGTGACCATTTTCACCGGTAAGTCACCATTTTCATATAAAATAATATATATACATATACGCATATATAGAAAGAGAGACACCGTGTTTCGACGATTCACGTCTCATCAGTGTGGCTAGACACAGCAACTATCTCACGACCAGAAGCGAAACCCAACTGATTTTTTACCAGCCCGGTTCGTTAACCTCTCAGCCATTGCTAGCTGCCATTAAGGGGCGGTGTTTTAACTGTTAAATAAAAACACACACACACACACACACACACACACACACACACACATATATATATATATATATATATATATATTATATATATATATTGGTTGTGGAGTCCGTATGCTTCTTTGTTGATATATCTGGTGATTGATTTAACACAGTTTTTCATTTATTTTACTCATGTTTAATGCTTCTAATAAATACCAAAACATTATTTTATCATATATATATATATATATATATATATATATATATATATATATATATATATATATATATATATATTATATTATGGATATATCAGTTTCATGCTCACGCAATCCTCATCCATAATCTAATATATAAAGGAGAGATTTTGGTATGTACGTGTCGACGTATAACTCCAAAACGGGAGGTCACTCAGATTCAAAATCTTGCATACACATTGATATCGTATAGCTGCTGCTGATATTCCAGCTACAATCAGCACGCACGCCCAACCCTGTACCACCCTGCCCTACCCTGCTCTACCCTGCTGCCTCTATTCCGCGTTGTTGAATGCGTTTGCAGAAGCTTAAAAAGAAAGAAAGAAAGAAAGAAAGAAAGAATATCAACTTCCAGTCATGACTAAATTTTAACGTAAAATAAAATTCGTTTTTTTTGGTCCAAATCTTTAAAAAATTTATTTCATAATCTTTCTAAATATTTTTGTTTTGGAGAGCCGATTATACGAAGTAAAATCATACTTCGTATGTTTTTGAGACTAACTTTTAAAGTAAAATCAAATCTTTGTCCACAATATTACGGTTACATTTTTTTTAAATAAGATTTTAAATGTCAATAAAAATCAGTCACCAGTATAGGGTTGTATAAATGTAAATAAAAATGAAAACGTTTTTATCAATATTTTTACGAATACTTTCATATTTCTTAGAATAAAATATATCCATTTTTAATATTTGTTATTTTTGTTGCTCAAATAAATAAATAAATTACAATGTTACATTTTATTTCTAACTCAAACAAGCAATTAAAAACTAAATCTACAATTGTCTTGCGTACGAAAAAGTTGGAATATTATTCTCAATGTTGTAAACAAACAAACAAAAAATCGTAAATTATTAGCGCTTAAAAAGGGGGCGGGATATTTAACACAATGAAACTTGAATAAAGGTTAATATTATCTTCAAAATTACGAAATTCACACAAACACTTATTTACTTATTATGTTTACTTATTTTAAATAAGTAAATAATGTTTGTGTGAATTTCGTAAGTTATTTACGAAATTCTTTTTTGTCAAACAGTAAAAAAATGATAAAGAAATATCTAAATAAATAATACATATAGTTGTCGAAAGTTTCTTTTACTAACAGTTAGCATAACATAGGTAGACCCAAATTGGATCTAAAATGCGTTTTTGACAAAATGACTTTAGCCCCCGCTCCAGAAAATAATTTACCAAAAATCAGGGAATTATTGGATTTTAACTAATTTTTCAGTGTTTATTCATCAATGAACGATTTTTATAATACATTACTTATTTTATTTCAAAACTTTCTCATTTTTTCAGGTCACTTAATTTTGACCCCTCCCTTATGTTGGGGGCGTAACATTTTTATGTTTATAGTTTACTAATTACAGTATAAAGAAGGCTGACTTCTGATTTAGGTCGGAAAATTAAAACGGAAAGTTTTTTTGGTGGTACCCAATGACAGTTTAACTACAGTCTATGAATTAACATTTTGCGAATTGGGTTACGGTTTTAGGGGATTAAGGTTGTTTTAATTACGTATTGCTTTAAAAAAAATAAACAAAAAAACCTCAAATTACTATACATTTAATTAACCATTGAAATTAATTATTGAATCTATCATTGAGACAGTTGTTTGTGTTAGTATTGAAATGTATAATTTCAATTAAACTTAGTTTAAAAAATATTTTTCAACATTAAATGTATAGTAATTTTTTTTTGTTTACCCCCCCTATATTCAACACAATGAAACTTTCATAAAAATTAATTTTATCTTGAAAAAAACTTTTTCCATTCAAAAGAAGAAACATTAAACAAACTCCTGATGATTTTAAAAAAAAATTATACCTCAAATGGCACGAAGACAGCGCATGTGAAAGGCGTCAAGTTGGTTTATGTGCTTGCGGTAAAGTGTCCAAGTTTCAGCATCATATAATATAAGAGTTGAAAGCACGACTGCTCTATAGATATCAATCTTTATTTTAAGAGATACATCTTTGGTATTCCATAATCGATGTTTCAGGTTACCGAATGCAGTGCTTGCTTTAGCTATTCTGGAATGGATCTCTTTGTCCATTTTTCCATCAGAAGTGACTGTTGATCCAAGATATTTAAACATGACAAACATTTTTAATGCTTTTCTATGAATGAAGACAGATGGATTTACAAGACGTGGATTGTATGCAGCGGGCTGGTACAGTAGTTCAGTTTTCTTTATACTTATACACTGGTATATTGGATTGGTGTATTTATATATATATAAAAAATTGGGAAGTTTGTCTATCCTCTACAGCCAAAATGTTTTAGTTTGGTTTGGTTTGGTTTGGTTTGTTTTACGGCATATCAACCTCGGTGGGTCATTTAATGCCGACAAAGTTGTGAAATAAATTCATTCTTAATGCATAATACAATTTTGTTTATAAATTCATGTTTTTCTATTCAACCCATAGATGGACCCTAACAGGTACTACCACTCCGGGTCAGAGTGTACCAGGGAGCAATGGGGATCAAGGGGTGCTCCACATTCCCCAAACCTACAGAACTGGAACCTCACCATCAGATAGAGTTTAACGTCATTCCCAGGACATGTAGACCCTCAGTCACCGCCTTCTAGCACCCATATGATAAGAAGGATTGGGGGTTGCCATAAGGGCAATAGGGATGGGGCAATCCTATAGGCTAGGGCTTGACGTGACCAGCGATTGATCAGAGGGGGCCTCTCCGACCGCCCGTCTAGCCCAAGATAGGACCAAAGTGGAGTATTGTAAGTCATGAACTGCTCATCCACCTGGGTTCTATCCTTAAGCATCACGGGTTGCCACCCACGGCCAACAGGTGGCCCCATTGGGGGAGTCTTACCCTCTGTAGAGGTGCAGTCGGTGCATTCTAACGCCCCAGCCGACAGGGTGGAAAATTTTTTGGTGTAAAGCTACCAAATTTGATATGAATAAGGGGCTTGTTTAGCTCACTCGGTAGAGCATCCGCCTTGGAATCTCAAGGTTTCTGGTTCGATACCGGTTTGGATCTATGTGGTAAAGTGGAGAGTTGATAGCAGATATGGCGCTCTACCCCAGAGGCAAAAACAATCTCCCTGGTCTAGCGCTAGTGAAAAGGGGATAGACTCCTTCTATGTTCGGCTGATATCGAAAATAGACCACTCCACCGACTTTACTTTACTTACTTATTGTCTCCAAGTGAAAGTTTTAACAATTTTTTTTATTCTTATGTGAAAGAGGCGTTGTCATTGAGAGGAGGGTCTCTCATAATAAATGATAATCAGTGGGAAGCCATCTTGCTGCAACTCAACTTATTCTACAGAATTTAAATTTCCAAAGACGCCTCGACCAAGTTGCGTCGATTCCCGTTCTGCGGATTTAAGGAAAAACACAACGTGGGCGCAGAAAGCATTGACGAAGCAACCAGTCAGAAAACTCATGTGGTCATCCCAGTGATGGGACCGGAACATACAAGTAGTATTGAAAAGAATGCACAAATGTGTCCCAACATATAAAGTATTCACATATTGTTCTATGAACAATCAGTATATGAAAGGGGTACACGGACGGAAACGGTCTTACTTGAGATTGATGTACAGTAAAATGAACATAGTAATGCTGGTTTTACTGTTGAAAGGCTAGACAAGAGACACATCTCTATTGTTCAAATGACAGAGGCAAAAAAGAAAAAAAAAGAAATGGATTTTAAAAAATTTACCAGAAGAATCTCTCAGATGCCTTCTAAACATCTTCAAGGGCATATAGACAAGTAACATCTTTCCAGAAATGTGGGACAGGCAACAATTGTATCCATCCCCAAAACTGTTTAAAAAAAAAAAGAGTGAGAATGGATTTCTAGATTGTCATGTGATAGTCAACGAAGGCCTCAATGGACACGTTCACTCTCAAAGAGAGACAATTGTTTATTGTCTCTTCATACAAACAATATATTGTTTGTTTGAGTTTTTTTTGTTTTTTGTTTTTTGTTTGTTTTATTTATTTATTTATTTGTGGTGCAGTGCGAATTTCAAGCTGAGTTGTCATGTCTAGTCATGTATCCCCCACCCACACACATGTGTATTTTGACACCCATGACTTTTTTTTATCTACAGACTAAGTTTTTATTTAGGTTTTTGTCTCTTCTCAATTGTGAATGTTTCCATCGTCAACCATAATGGGAGGGTTTCAGTTAAAAAAGAGATAAAGGCTTTTTTTTTCATGGGAAGAAAAAGAAATACCAACCCTTTGATTCAGTCTTTTTTTAGTACAATTATATTCATTATATTTTTAAGAAAAAGGCAAATTTTGAAACAGACTTTAATTGTTCTGTACCGACTTAAATAGAGACATCGTTACCATTTATGATTCAGGACAATTTATCTTGCAAGATAACAAAATAAATAGATAAATAAATAAATAAAATAACCTGTGTATGTATGATCTGAAACATTACTTGTACACATATATACACATATATTTGGGATGAACAAAAAAAAGCCCAAAATAGCGTAACTTTTTTTTAAAATTTAAAATGTTAATAAAAAATGAAAAATTATCTTTTTACTATTTTCTTTTATGTTTACTATAATGAACAATTCCAAGTTTATGTTAAAGATCAGATTTATATAGATACAAATATAAATACATACATAGATATTATATTATATATTATATTATATTATTTATATTATATTATATTATATTATAAGCAGCTACCCGGTGCCGCCTATGTAGAGGGGGGGGGGTAAAAAGGTAGTCTCGTAGATCCATTATTGTTGAATCGTGAGTTCGATCCTCACAGGATGCCCCATTAAAATCTCTATGTAAAAATGATGTTGCACTGATCCAGACAATTTGAATAGAAACATTAATGTCTCCTATTTAAAATACTAAATGCAAAAAAAATTCCATGCCGTTATTATTTAAATTTTATTTTTCTAATTATCTTCACAGATATAAATCAAATCTATTATTTTTTGTTCAAAAACCAAGCCCTGGTGATATCTAATGTCTATGTATATTTATGTTGTAAAGAGAAGTAACCCTTACGTATGCAAATGAGATACGTATATAAAAGCAACAGTGGATTAGCTCAGAGTAATGCGAGTTGATCTCCAACCACACGTGCGACAACTTTCCAAGTAATCTTACCAAGAGACTTTTTTACCTTGCCGGCCGAAAGCCGTTTTATTTTGTTATTTGTATTATTTGTAATAAATTATTATTACAACCACTCAACCTTCTCGTTTATGTATTTCCAAGACATAACAATTTACTTTATCGGTAATTGTTTTATTTTCGAAGTTTCTTCCGGACATACAGATTCACACAACTGCCCTTTATATATGTACATATTATATTATATTATATTATATTTATATTATTGGTGCTTGTTTGGAAAAAATTTCTATGATAATGTACAAAAAATAGAAATGTAGTACTTCAACATCTAAAGAGTCAAGAGTAAGAGTAAGTTTCAATGATTTTCTTCATTTTTTACTGAATAATTAAATCCCAAAATTACGATTTCATCTTTACCAATCAGCCATATTTATCTAGTCGTTTCTTTACCCAACCTATAGGAAGGAATGCATATATATATATATATATATATATATATATATATATACCAACCACTCTGCATGAGTAGTATGTGATACAAGGTCAATTTCTTAGTTTAACAGGTTTAAATTCATAGTTCTCTTTCTCCTAGGCAGGTTGCCTAATCTAGGCTAAAGATCACAGTCTGCCTTGCTATTTACCCATAGCTGGATGTAATGTCAATAGTCAATATTACCTGTTTGGACCCGAAAATGCTTGACCCGGTCCAAGTAGTTCCCTTTTTGAACGCCTTAGGTATCTGTGATTGACCCTGATTCTACCCCTACATGGAGAAGTACAGTCTGGGTGGGAGCTGTCCACTGAAGCTAAGTTATGTATGACTGTGTGTAAGATCCAGGTAATTTTTGAACCACACTGTAAAGAAGAATTGGACTTTCCCATTAAGTAATGAGGACTTCTACAGGAAACACTAAAGAGTACAACTTACATCCTCCAATAGTATATAAGAGCCTGGCTTTTTAGAAGCTGGAGAACTCGTATTCACGCTGAATGCTGGAAAGTATCTTAGTGTAAATACTAATACTATGATTATTACTATTTTGTTGTTTTTTATAATCTAAAAAACCCTATGCGGGTTTCAAACTCCGTCGGCGGATTTATTGGAAGAATGAGGGATTAATTATCTGCCCTTGGCAACAAGGGGCCAATGAACGCACTTCCGTAGATTGGCGCCTAATATGACTCCTTTTTTAGGGTCACTTGTAGTGTTGACCATCACAGCAACGAGACGTCTTATCCAGTCTCTCCCAGAACCAAATAGACTTCAACAGATAAGTCTGGCCGCAACGCCATTAAGTTTGCAACACTTGGATTTTTTTTTTAATATGTGTGTTTGTACTTTCATATTGTTAGTTGAGTCTTCTTCATCCGAATTTGAATGTTTATCTATTTATGTGGGAAATATATGGGGGCCCAATAAAAAATACCATAGATTCTGTGTTGTAACTCATTAAACCACCTAATTAGATTTAAAAATTTAAAAATTAATTAGGACTGAGCCTATTCTTGGTTCTGGGGGAGACTGGATATGACGTCTCGCTGCTGTGAGTGACCCTAAAAAGGGAGTCAAATGTAGTGCTAATCTATGGTAATGCGTTGATTGGCGTTTTGTTGCCAAGACCACCGTAAGCAGAATTTACCATGTTTGAATTCAGAGTTTTCCTTCTCCTAGACTGGTTGCCTAACCAAGTTTAAAGGGCCCAGTCTTTCCTACTATTTACTCATAGCTTGAGGGAGAGTAGTTGGGTTCATACCTTTCCCAATGGTATTAGCGCTATGTGAACTGTAGCTTCGTCCAGGATTTGAACTCGGGTCGACGAGTTCATTTCCTACGACTCTAACCATTACACCACGCGCCTCCAACTCCACCTAGCGTTTATTGGTGTCGTTAAGGTTGTTAATTTAAGATAAACCGTGAAAGGATATAAATAAAAAAAATAAAAAAAAGGATTCTAAATGTACCATTTGGATACAGCCCAATGCAAGACCAGACGTAACTAAATACTTATCTAAGATAAGAGGGAAAAAAAAGAAGATATGGTTTGAAACTAGCGCAAAAAGTATTTCCATGTCAAATATATATATAACCAAGAGATGTGTCTTGAAGTATAGGCCGAAACGAGGTAAGTAGTTGCTTAGTAACCTATAACTACCAGTTTGCGAGGCGCGTTTTTTAATCGAATGGCTATATCAGTTAATACACCTGTGCCATAAAAAAATGACGAAATTAAATAATGTATCAGTTAATAAATTAATTAATAAAATAAAATATAGTATTTATAATATGTATTTATATGTATTTATTTATTTATATGTATTTATAAAATAAAAATAAATTAATTAATAAAATAAATTAACGAAATTAAATAATGTATCAGTTAATAAATTAATTAATAAAATAAAATATAGTATTTATAATATGTATTTATATGTATTTATTTATTTATTATATGTATTTATAAAATAAAAATAAATTAATTAATAAAATAAATTAACGAAATTAAATAATGTATCAGTTAATAAATTAATTAATAAAATAAAATATAGTATTTATAATATGTATTTATATGTATTTATTTATTTATTTATATGTATTTATAAAATAAAAATAAATTAATTAATAAAATAAATTAACGAAATTAAATAATGTATCAGTTAATACACCTGTGCCATAAAAAATGACGGTGTGTACAATAAAAGTGTTTTTTTTTTTTTTTTTTTTTTTTTTTTTGTAGTACTAATAGCTCAGTCGGTAGAGCATCCGCATAGAATTCGCAAGGTCCCTGGTTCGACACCGGTCGCCGCCAATTCAGTGCATAAAAATAAAATTATAAAAATAAACATTTCGAATAAGATTTATCATTTAATACCTGAAACATACGCAGTTCCCTCATATTTTAAAATAGGTTCCTGGTTCTATACCGGTACTCGCCAACTCAGCGCATGAGTAGCACAGATTGGGTAATCTGACCTATGCGGTAAAATGGGGAGGTGTCAGTAGGTGATGCACTCCACATCAGTAAAAATAATATCCCTGGTCTAACGTTAGCGAAAAGGGGATAGACTCCCTCGCTGTCCGGCTGATACCGACAATTGGCCACTCCGCCAACTTTTACTAATCCCAACCAACTCAGCGCATGGATCGTACAGATTGGGTAAAAGTGGGGAGCTGATGGTAAGTATGGCGCTCTACCTCATCAAAAACAATGTCCCTGGTTTAATGCTAGCGAAAATGGGATAGACTCCCTCGCTGTCCAGTTCTCAATTAAATAAAGTAAAAACATGATTTGGGTAAAAAAATAAAGGTAATTTATGAGGAAGTGCGTCCCGGTCTCCTGCCTCAGAAATTGCTACCCGGTGACTATAAAAATAACGCCCCCAGCTATGTCGTCTCAGATTTTCTTTTATTCATGTTTGTTTAATGTCTTGTTTTTAGTTTAAATAAACAAGAATTACGACAAAAAAGAAGCGATACCCCACAAATACATTTACTTGTAGAAAATATCTATCCATCTATCTCCATTTGTTCATATCTATCTATATTATTTTGTTTATCTATCTATATTATTTTGTTTATCTATCTATCTCAGTCTATTCCAAACTATATATCCATCTTCATATCTAAACAAGAATTACAACAAATTACGATAAATAAACAAGAATTACGACAAATTTCTAAAAATGAACAAGAATTACGACAAATTACGATAAATAGATAAGAATTACGCCAAAAAAGACAAGCCCCCCCCCCTCTAAAATACATTTAACGCCTTAAGTTGGTTGTTTTCTTTCAAGTAACACCGACATAGCTGGGGACGTTATTTTAATAGTTACCGGGTAGCAATTTCTGAGGCAGGAGACCGGGACGCACTTCCTCATAAATTACCAAAATAAACAAACAGTGGAAGTTAATGTTTTCTGAAAAATGAAAAATTCAATTATTCTTTATGTTAGTTTATATTTTGATATTTCGGACTGTTGTCCTCATCTCTATTGTGGTATATATAAACACAACGTTCAGGCCACTGTATCATCGGGCCTTTTTCAGATGTTTCTTATTTATCTTAGAATAGAGTCATCATCAGACGATAACCTTGAGTTTAGACATGGAGCCAAAGTATTGTTACCATTAGTTAATTAATTTTAAAAAAACACCTAAACAAGGCCTGAGGTTACAGCGGTCTGAACATTATATTTACAAGACCAGCGGATCTTACAACGACAATCTGATAGTCTATATAAACTAATTATCTCTTTTATATTTTATAAATAAACTATATTGATTATAAATTAGGTTCTCATTAATAAATCCTTTAGGTTATTGTGGAATCTGTGACGTCAGCTGTGACGTGGTTTCGGCTTCAGACAAAAATGCAGTCTATCTCCATTAGATATAGATATAGATATATACCACAATAAAGACGAGGACAGCAGTCCGAAATATCAAAATTATTCATATCAAGCCTCATCTCAAAAATACAGACAAATATATTCTATGTTAACTTATACTTTGATAAATCAAATTTTTTTTTCTATACTCCACTCCGCCAACTTTACTATATATATATATATATATATATATATATATATATATATATAGTATATTAGGAAAAATGAAAAAACACAGGTTTAAATGGGTTAAGTGGCGAGTTTTTTGGCCGACGCTGCAGTGTTTCGATCTATTAATTAGATCATCATCAGGGCATTTGTTGGTATATGGAAGGTGATAATAAATTATTTATCACAGAGTAACAAGAAAAGCGAGTGGTAGTTATGTAAATTTTTGAAGTTTATGTGTGTGTGTGTGTGTGTGTGTGTGTTTGTCTGCATCTGTAAGACATAATGAGTGACTTAAAAAGAAATTGAACGCAATAGTATGCAAGTGGATTTAATTAGTCGCCAAACAAACGTGATTGCCTTTGCACGTGCTCGGTTGACCGCCGCCGCCGACAACGACGACGATGGCAATCAACGTTGATGTTACATTGTCAACATCCACCACCCCCACCATCACCACCACCACCCCACCGCGTCTTCTTCTCTTCTTCTTCTTCTTCTTCTTCTTCTTCTTCTTCTTCTTCTTTCTTTCTTTCTTTCTTTCTTTCTTTCTTTCTTCCACTAATTATGTCACTAAATATCCATCAAAATGAATTCGCCGAATCTCTCAAGAGTGGTTTGACACTATGAATAGAAAATGGTATATTTAGGTTAGTAAATAATGAGGCGGATTCTATTTCTCGAACACACACATACATGTATACACACATACATATATATATACATACGCATACACACATATAGAGCATATGTGCATAAAACTCATACAGAGCATCTATAAATGCCCCCCCTCTCTCTCTCTCACACACACACACACATACATACATACATACATGCACACACTTGCACACACTTGCACACACATAAACATACACATATACGCATACACCCATACATGCATACACATGCATATATATATACATACGTATACACACACATTAAGCATATGTGCATAAAAGTCAGACAAAGCATCCATAGATGATCCCCCTCTCTCCCTCTCTCTCTCTCTCTCTCTCTCTCTCTCTCTCTCACACACACACACACACACACACATACATACATACATGCACACACTTGCACACACATAAACATACACACACACATACACACAGACAAAGCATATCTGCATAAAACCCATACAAAGCATCAATAAACGATCTCTCTCTCTCTCTCTCTCTCTCTCTCTCTCTCTCTCTCTCTCTCTCTCTCTCTCTCTCTCTCTCTCTCTCAAACACACACATATATACATACACACACACATATATGCACACATACACAAAGCATATGGTCATGAAGTAAGTAAAGTAAAGTCAAGTTAGCGGAGTGGCCTATTGTCGGTATCAGCCGGACAGCGAGGGAGTCTATCCCCTTTTCTCTAGTGCTAGACCAGAAGGAGTATTTTTGCTGAGGTGGAGCGCCACACCTACCGTCAGCTCCCCACTTTACCGCACAGATCAGATTATACAATCTGTGCTATTCATACGCTGAGTTAACGGGGACTGGTATCGAACTCAGGACCTTGGGATTCCGAGGCGAGTACTCTAACGACTGAGCTAAACCGGTCCCATACAAAAACCAATAGAATAATGCAGTTTCCAGTCCAGTTAGCAACTGATTGTTTTGTGCGTCTTGATAAGCAATAAACGCCATCTTTAATTATCAAAATGAATTATATAACATAGATACTAATGGAATATCAATTAGAACGAATCAAACTCACCATTTAGTAGCAGTGGTTCTGCAACACTAACTTTCAAACCATTACACCGTGATGGGGTGTCCTTTTACAACATAAGTTAACAAAACAAAAATTATTTACCCTACAGATAGAATGTGACACAAGGTCACAACCGCCCTGTCGGCTGGGGCGTTAGAATGCTCCGACTGCACCTCTGCAGAGGGGTTAGACTCCCCCAATGGGGCCACCTGCTTAAGGATAGAGCCCAAGTGGATGAGCAGTTCATGATTTACAATACTCCACTTTGGCCCTATCTTGAGCTAGACGGGCGGTCGGAGAGGCCCCCTCCATCAATCGGCTGGCCACACCAGCCCTTGCACCTATATGATTTTCCCAACCCTATTGCCCTTATGGCAACCCCCAATCCTTCTCATCATATGGGTGCTAGAAGGCAGTGGCTGAGGGTCTACATGTCCTGGGAATGATGTTAAACTCTATCTGATGGTGAGGTTCCAGTTTTGGAGGTTTGGGGGAATGTGAAGCACCCCTTTATCACCGTTGCTTCCTGGTCCACTCTGACCCGGAGTGGTAGTACCTGTTAGGGTCCCATCTATAGGTTAAATAGAAAAATGTATTTATAAAAAATTGTACTATCCATTAAGAATTGATTTATTTTAAAACTTTATCGGCATTAAATGACCCACCGAGGTTGATATGCCGTAAAACCAAACCAAACCAAACTAAACCAAACCAAACTAAGGCCACGAGTATGGGTCATACAGCGAGGATCGAACTCACTTTTCAGTAGTAACAGATTTGTGAGACTAGCTTGCTAACTATCACACCACGATGGTATGTCCTAAGTATCTACCCATCTTTTTCACCACGGATAGGATGTGACACAAGGTCACAAGTATGGGGCATCCAGTGAGGATCAAACTCGCTTTTCAGTAGTAACAGATTTGTGAGACTAGTTTGTTAACTATTACTCCACGATGGTATGTCCTAGGTATTTACCTAACCCGTTCGCCACGGATAGAATGAGACACAAGGTCACAAGTATGGGGCATACAGCGAGGATCGAACTCACTTTTCAGTAATAACAGATTTGAAAAACTAGCTTGCTAACCATTATACCATGATAGGACGTCTACATATGTTAAAAAATATATTTCAAATATTTCTTTTTTGGATATTACGGCATGTCAACCATTGTTGGGTTATTTTATGTCGAAGACATATTTTTTTTCTATCCATTCTTGATGGATATTGAAAATATTTTTTTTAAACTCAATTTTTTAAAACACATTTTAGTTTATTTATTTTTTTCTTTTTAACCCATATATGGGACCCTATCAGGTACTACCACTCCGGGTCAGGGTGGACCTGAGAGTAATGGCGATTAACTGGTACACTACACTCCCAGAGCTCCAGGATTGAAACTTCGCAATTAGATGCAGTTTAACGTCATACTCAGGACACTAAGACTTTCAACTGCCACCATCTTGCACATCTTATTATAATGGAGATTGTGTGTTTTTCTGTCTGTAACCGAAACTATATTACTACTCAAGTCACAATTTCCTTTGTTATTTACATCACATTCTCCATGATTTTATTTTTATTTAAACCTCAATTATTAATAAAATTGTTTTACATCATTAAGACTGTTGACCATACCTACATACTAATAACAAGCAATTGTATTTATATATACAACAAAATAGCGGATTACAGTGTGAATGGGAACGCTAATTTGCATATTGATCTTAAAAATTTGATTTTAATAAATATATTCTTAGTATTATTGATTTCTAATTGTTTGGTTTTATCTTATTGAATATGAGCAAAAATCTTGGATAAATCTTAAAAGAAATCCATTAACAAGAATAAATAACTGTAATTTTATTCTTTACTTCCTATTTTAACTAAATAGTTAAATTAGGAAAATTTACCAATGAAAGAAGGGAGTAATGGTAAATGATGGAAGAGTTAGTTTCAAAGTTGTTCTATTTTTCAATCATACCCCCTCTGTTACTAATCTTTTTTATCTGCATTCTTATTCAGTTTCATTAGCCTTTCTAATTTAATATGATATTTCATTATATTCAAACTTAAATACTTGTACCCGAAGGGTGCATATATTTGCTAGTATATGATAAAAAGGGTTGGGGGATTGCCACAAGAGCAATAGGGTGGGGACAATAGTATAGGGGTTGGCGTGACAACCGATTGATCAGATGGGACAGCCCGTCTAACCTAAGGGCTAAAGTAGACTGTTGTATTTCTTGGAGTGCTTAACAACCTGGATCCCGTCCTTAAGCATCACGGATCGTCACTCACGGCCAACAGGTGGTCCTATTGGCGTGGGGGACTCCTCTGCAGAGGTTCAGTCGCTGTATTCTACAGCTCCAGGTCACAGGTCGGACAGGGCATTTCAGAAAAAAAAATTGATTATCAATTCGTAATCTGCCCCAATTCTTGTTCAAATGATCTCAAATTTTAACAGCAAATGTAGAAACAACTCATTTTTTTCTTCTTTTCTGGTATAGAAATGCAATTCACTGGAAATAAAAGGCATTTAAACGTTAAATATAGAATTTTGGGTTCTTTCTACACATTCTGTTAAAATTTGAGATCATTTGAATAAGAATTGGTCAAGTTATTAAATTATGAAATTATATTAATTTTTCTGAAACACACTGTAAATCTCAAATGAACCCGGAACCTTGTGGATTCTAGTCAAACACTCTATCAACTGAGCTAAACCAGCGCTGTTTTAGACAGAGAAATGCAGTTCAATCAAAAAAGAAAGAAAAGGCATTTAAAGACTAAACACAATTTTGAGTTTTTCTACAAATTCTGTTAAAATTTGAGATCATTTGAATGAGAATTGGTCAAGTTATTAGATTATGAAATGATATTATTTTTATGAAACTCACTGTATAATAGAAATAAATAAACTGAATAAAAATAAATATACAAAGTATAGAAATGCCATTTAATGGAAAGCAAAAATCCTTTGAATATCAAACATAGAATTTTGACTTATTTCTACAAATGCTGTTAAAATTTGAGATCATTTGAATGAGAATTGGTCAATTTATTAGATTACAAAATGACACCAATTTTTCTGAAACACCCATTATATTAACTCAGTTTACATTCTGAGACTTTGATCTTTCTTTCTTTTTTTTTTATAGAAATTTATTTATATGTATCTTAATTAAACAATAATGTGTGTTTGTTGGGTTGTATTCCCAACTTGGTTATATATCCTATAATGACCAGTTTTCCATTAATAGACTTTGTGCTGTATTGGTTATTATAAGCTATATTTTAATATCTATATCTAACAAATTAAGAAAAATTAGATAAATGATGTACAGGAAAAATTTATATTATTTTTTAATCTAATAACTTGATCAATTCTTGTTCAAATGATGTCAAATTTTAACAGCATTTGTAGAAACAATTCGAAATTATATGTTTAATGTTTAAACGCATTTTCTTTTCCAGTGAACAACGTGTTTAAACATTAAACATGTACATATCTTTTAAGAAATTTGTTTTTTAACAGTTTCTTCATATTTGTTTGTGTGTGGGTGAGTGTGTACCAGAGACAGACAGACAGACAGAGAGACAGACACAGAGAGAGAGAGAGAGAGAGAGAGAGAGAGAGAGAGAGAGAGAGAGAGAGAGAGAGAGAGAATGGTAAGATCGTTTATGGATGCTTTGTATGGGTTTTATGTACATATGGTTTGTGTGTGTCTGTATATAATATATATATATATATATATATATATATATATATATATGTGTGTGTGTGTGTGTGTGCATGTATGTGTGTGTATGTGTGTATGCATATATGTATGTGTATGTGTGTGTGCGAGAAACAAAATACGCCTCATTATTTACTACACATATATATATATATATATATATATATATATATATATAATGTGTGTGGTGTGTGTGTGTGTGTGTGTGTGTGCGTGTGTATGTGTGTGTGAGAGAGAGAAAGCGAGAGAGAGAGAGAGTGGTGAGATCGTTTTTTTGATGCTTTGTATGGTTTATACATATATATGCTTTGTGTATGTATGTGTATAAATATATATATATATATATATATATATATATATATGACCTGATTTAGGTTTTGAAATTAGAAGAAAGAAAGAAAAAAAACGGAAATATAACTTGCTGGCCGACTTCGGCCGTAGATTCAAAACAGATGGGCGATCCGGAAATGACCTCGACCGGGGAGTCGAGGCGGATGGTGGCTGACCATATCAGTAGTAAAATCTCAAGTAGGTCGGAACTCCCAGAAGCTAGAAGCGGCGGTCGTAGACAAGTCTTTGATGTAAACAGACTTTGGTCGCGCGGAAAAGATAAATCTTGTTTTATAGATTACCGGAAAATGAAGAAACCGGAATTAAAGAGAATCTATTGTTTTTATGTTTCCTTACTACTTGAGAATGGAGATAACTCTTGTTGAAAATCGGAAGTAAAGAAAATTCCTAATATCTCCACGCTGACCGGAAATAAGAATTTCCGATTGAAATATTATTTAAACTGAGACGATCTTGACGAGAGATAGAATGAAGCCGGGTGTGCTTGAGAACGGTAGCTGAGAATGAAGCCGGGCGTGCTTGAGAACCGGGCTAGCTGACAAGATTAACGCAATACTGAGAGCCGAGAGTAACTGACTTCAGCTAAGACCATTTTGAAAACTTAGTCAACTTACGAACTGTTTTGCACAATACTTTGCAGAAGACCAGAAGTATTTAATTACGGGCACATCACTTCCACAAACCTTGAGAAGTAATTATTTGTATTCCTGTATTTTTGAATATAAATGTTGTTGATTTTTGAAGAAGAAAAAGAGTCGTTATTCTTTTTTGTATGTGACCAATCGGCCGCCATTAAACCTCGGATATCAGTTCTATAGCAGATTTCTAGTCGTTTGAGATCTTAGCACAACGTGGGGCATTCGGCTAGACTTCCAGCAAATATAGATACCCTGCAATCCGTGGTTGATGCAGAAAATCCGATCTTGACGGCCAATTTCGGAGATTCTGTGAGCCCTTTAGCTCGGGAGCGACCGACGGGTTATATATATATATAATATATATATATATGTGTGTGTGTGTGTGTGTGTGTGTGTGTGTGTGTGTTGTGTGTGTGTGCAAGAAATAAAATACGCCTCATTATTAATTCTCAAAATTGAAACATAAGTGCATTTCACTAATAACAACAAAATCTCAGTATATCTCGGTGCGTGTTGCAATAGTTAGAGTCATAGGAAATGGACTAGTCGACCCAAAGTCAAAACCTGGACGAAGCTGTTTACATTTCACGGAATAAAATGGGTTCAGAGAGGGTCAACTGCTCCGGGGAGCGCCCTAACCCAAAAACCTTTGTGTTGCTATAACTGATACATATTGCCTAACTTTTTAGACCTTAATGTCTCATCAATGAAATTCCTCAAGTGGAAAATCTGTAAATGTGAAATGAGATCAGCATTGACTTTTATATCATATGAAATGGTTGGTTGGTTGGATTTTATGGCATGTCAACTCTTGTTGGGTTATTTTATGCCGAAGATATGTTTGTCTTATTCATTCTTGTTATATTGTCTTATTCATCAAAATAATTTCAGATGGGCAGTTTTTTGTCAAATAGATATGTGTACTTAAAAATGTGTATCGCCTTGTGAGCCGAGGTTAGAATACGCTTAGGTTGGCTGGTTGGTTTTAATTTACGGCATGTCAACCCTTTCTGAGTTATTTTATGCCGAAGATATTTTTTGTCTTATTCATTCTTGTTATATTGTCTTATTCATCAAAATAATTTCAGGTGGGCACAGTTTTTTGTCAAATAGGTTTGTATACTTAAAAATGTGTATCACTGGGATTAGAATATGCTTCAAATGGTTGGTTTGATTTTATGGCATGTCAACTCTTGTTGGGTTATTTTATGCCGAAGACATTTTGTTTTATTCATTAAGAGATTACTAAACGATTAATGTATGTACGGATCGGTCAGTTTGCCCAATTTTATGTGTCCGCCAAAACATAAATACTGGCCTGACGAGATGCATAAATGCTGGCTGGTCATTTGTCCAGTCGAGTGTATTTGGGGGCGTTTTAAGGTTTAAAGGTGGCTGGATATTCTTGTTGCGTGTTCTTAGGGTTTTCGCTTTTAACCATATCTCATTTGGTGGTCGCGCTGAAAAGGAAGGAATTTAAGGAACGAAAAAGAAAGAGACAATGACAGAAGCTGGTTTTATGACTTAGGTTTTATTCCCGGTCATGGTCGCCTGTGGCAAGGGAATATCTTCCTGGCTAGTAGAAGCGACTAGACCCAGTTACGGCCTAAACTAGAATGGCCGAAATATTCTCTTGTGGTCTCTTTTTCTCGCACATGCACGGAGGGTTCTTCCGGTGAAGGCTCATGGGAGTTTGTTTTTTGTTTTTTGTTTTTTTGTTTTTTTGTTTTTAATTTTATTTTAGTTTTATTTTAATCCCCACAGGTTGCAGTCCGGGGAAATAGACTCGGATGGCCACTCAGTCCGAAGGGAAATCGAAAGATTCCGTTAGAATCTCAAATCCCTTGCTATTGAATAGCGAGTTCGATTCGCAATAAAAAATACTTAGTTTAACGTAGGCCAAAATTATGAATTCGATTCGCACTAAGTATCCCATAATTTTGTCCTTGCGTTAAACTAAGTTAATTTTGTTAAAGTATGTTATTATTGGCATTTCAGTCTCAGAAGACTATAATAAAGTTTTTGTGCCCCTGAAGTTAAAGCGTCTCCTGTGATTGTGAAGTCCAATGTTAGAAAAACATTCTTGACCACAGATGTCGCATGTGAAGGCTGTCCCTGAAGATTTGAGGTGCCTGTACTTTGTTGCCGCTGCTTTCTTCTGGACCTCTGAGCTTCATGGTGTTGCGCCAGGGTGACTTCAGACATGAACAGTCCTCTACGGAGAGTCTGCCACCACCGAGGGCGGCCCTGAGCCAAATTTTCCCAGTTGGAAGGGGCAATGCTAAAGTTATGTTAATGGGCTAAGCATTATACAAGATTACTTTAGCATTGACTGTGTGTTGTATGTTAGCTGTCAACTCGTGCACGAGAAAGACCATTTCCGGTTTTTTCTCTATTTTTTAATCATTTTTTATTTATTTATTTATTTGCAAGTACCCGATAGGATATTGTAATACATTGAGAGAATATCAGGATAATAAAGACGCTGTTATGTTCAGTATTTTATTGAGACCTATAATATACACGTGTGTACTGACCCTAGATATATGGGGAAAAGAGGTAGCGATGGGACGTCACCGAAGAGTTCTGATGCTAGGGAGGTAACTTATTTCTAACTATAACAACTATGATTGATGCATATCGTCTAGTCTAGGGTTAATTTATGCCTAGAGGTTAGGGAAACGCATTCATCGTACGTTCATGTTTATATTTTTGTGTAGTTGCTTCTTAGGATTCTTTTTATTTTTTTTTTATTTTTTTTTTTGACTCGGTCCTATCGAATACGAACAATTTTCAATCAGATTTATTTGACTTATAGACGAATTTATAACTACGACTGATTGATTGATTTATTCATTAATTAATTCATTTTAATGGCATTTCAACCCATCAAGGTTTATTTTATGCCAAGAGGTTAGGGAATCGCGTCCATTGTATGTTAATATTTACATTTATTTACATGTAGTTGTTTCTCAAGTTTTTTTCAGAGTCCTATCAAATACGAATAATTTTTAAACAGATCTTTCATCCATGGATTAAAGGTAATATCACTTCGTGTAGGAGTGGGCCTGGGAATAATGTTAATGAAGAGGTAATCCACTCCCAAATCTCCAGAACTGTAGCCTCACCATAAAATTCAATTTATTATCATACTCAGGACTCCTTTTGGGGGTTGGTGATCTTACCCCTCAGCAGATTTTAGTTCGAAATATTTATTTATGGTTGACTCCAGGTGTGTGTGTGTGGGGGGGGGTCTTCTCACGCCTGTCCATCGTTTGGGTATAAAAGTGTTGCGGGGCCGATAAGGATGTCGACCCCACAGACTTTTGAATAAGTGAAACGACTGGAGGCAATGAAAGAGACAAAGGCAGAGGATTTAGATGGCAGGAAGTAACCAGGTGGTCAATTTATTCACGAGAATTGACAAAGGTAAATCGGCAAGTTGAGTTTTCGTCGCTCGAGGTTGGTCGCTCAACGTTCGGTCAGTCTTTCGTTAATCTGGGTGGATAGTCGTCCGTTGTCGGATAGGCAGCTGGAAACCGGAATCGGGATACAGTGCGTCTACGGGTTTCGGTTGACGTCGTGGTCGGTCGGTAACGGTCTCGGCTTGCGGTTGTATCGGCTGCGAGCCCCGGTCGTAGTCCCGTCGAGGACTGTTCGGTACGAGCGTGAAACGTAACAGCGACGGACCGTTCGCTTAGCACGTGCGTTGCTTGGGTCTGATTGGCCGCGGTTATGCGGGATTCAGACCAGGCTGGTACGTGTGCGCAAATGCCTCGAGTAGCTAGGTGTTTGCTCGGCGGAAGATCGAGTCGGATCTACCAAGCTAGGACCCAGCGTACTGTCGGCGAGGGACGCCTATCTGGTCGTAAGATCCAGATCTTCTAGGATTTCGCCTAGGATCGCATTCGTGGTTAAGGAAAGACTGAGGTGAAAAGGCCGACTGGTTAGCTCTGAAAAGAGCTGGGTTTGTTTAGCCTTGAAAAAGGCTGATATTGCTGGACTGGAAATGTTTGTGTCATCACAGCGTCGTCTAGCGTCAAAGAAAGGCAGGTCGTTCCAGCAGCGTAGAGAGGCAGGGCGGTCAGGAATCAGGAAAGGCCATTTGTTCAGAATAGGAATCAGGATCGTTAACTGTCGGTGGCTGGCTGGAACTGTCCTCGTCATCGCAAACGACTTTCTTAAATACCCGAAATTTGCCGGAAATATCAAATGATGTCAGGGAAAAGTTCGTTAGAAATGATGATGACATAGTTTTGGCTACGTGACCCAATACACGTGAAAGGGGGTGGAGCTTAAAGGGTTAAAGCTGGGCAAAAACTGGATATATCTGGTCAGAAATGGAAAGGGGTTTGCTTACGTGCGAAAATGCACACGCGTGCTCTGATTACGTGCGTTCGTTCAGAGAAGGGGGTCAAGGCTGTTTTGGCCCCGACAAAAGGGCGTCCGATCGTGATGTGATGGTTTGCAAGTTAGTCTCTTAGATCCATTACTGTTGAATAGCAAGTTCGATCCTCACTCGATGCCCCATACTTGGGACCTCGTGTCACGTCCTACCCGTGGCGAACGGGTTGGGTAAATACACCCACTCACGAACGGGTTGGGTAAATACACCCACCATTAATGTAGATATGAACAAGAATTTTTATGAGTGAGGGGGACAATAAAGAAAGAAAGAAAGAAAGAAAAGTAAGAAAGAAAGAAAGAAAGAAAAGTAAGAAAGAAAGAAAAGAAGAAAGAAAGAAGTAAGAAGAAACGGACAAAGAAAAGAAAGAAAGAAAGAAAGAAGAAAGAAAGAAAGAAGTATTCATATCTGCTTACAACTTCAACGAACATCTGTCACCAGCCAACCCTCAATTTAAATTATACATATATATATATATATATATATATATATATATATATATATATATATATAATAAAGGTGACTTACCGGGGAATAGAATATCGAGTTAATCGCAATATCGACGGTCGATACAAATATTAACCGAATAAGTCATGGTTATCAAGAATATGAAGTGCTCAATATGTTAGTAGAGTGGATTTAGAATAAAGATATATGTAGATAACCTACTTAAGTTTCACCAATAAAGGATATTCCGCAATTTCTTTAAATAAAATAACTGGTACATTATATCTTTTATTCGTTAATATATCAACACTGAAAATTTCCTTAAATTCGGTTAATTCCCTGATTTTGGGTTTTTTTTTCTTTCGGTGAGGGTGACATACAACGGTGGAATTTAGGTCCGTTAAGTTCGATTTAACCGATAATCTTCACTCGATTTTTTGGCTCAAAATATCTGTCATTTCAGATTTCTTTTTCCTGCATTTCACCCTTCTTTGTTCGTTTTGATTGGACCCAATCATTATTGATGTCTTTTCTATCCAAAGTGACGTCTTCACTTTGTGAGAATTAAAATAAAATAAGATAGATAAAAAATATTAAAAAATAGTATCTCCCAGCAGCCCTCCAAGACGAAGAACCTTCTGGGCATGCGCAGAGAAAAGTATCCCTTTCCTGGCATCCAAAAGATTCCTCGGCCATTCCAACTCATGCCTTGACTTGGAATAGACACTATAACTGGTACAGGAGTAAATTTCCTCTCGGCGAAATAGCTATGAACCAAGAATAAAGTGGCTGAAACCTAAAAATGCCTTTTGTCTTTGTCTCTTCTTTTCCCTTCCTTTAATTCCTTTTCAAGTCTGACAACCCACAAGAAAGAAAACCAATATATAATGGGGATTAAAAGAAGCAACCAGAGAACGTGCACTAAATAATAACTAAAAGCCTAATCCTACATAAAATCCTATACCCCATAGTCTAAGTAACATAAAATCCTATACACCATAGTCTAAGTAACATAAAATCCTATACCCCATAGTCTAAGTATCTGATGGTAAAATAGACATTGTTTTGAAAAATAAGTAGAAATTTTTTTTTTTTTGACATTTCTATGTTCCGTGATGGTTCCCGAATACGACAAGAAAGTTCCCGAGTTCGAAAAGAAGTTTCCCGAATCCGAGAAGGTTCCCGAGTCCGACAAGAAATACCTGAAGAAGGCCGGAGGGCATATCGGCCGAAACGTTGTACAAATAACAATGAAGATGGGGACAATAGTCCGAATAACGCAGATAATACTAATCTTCAAGCCTCATCTCAAACATTCAGAGAAATTGTGTAGATAACAATGAAGATGAGGACAATAGTCCGAATAACGCAGATAATACTAATCTTCAAGCCTCATCTCAAACATTCAGAGAAATTGTGTAGATAACAATGAAGATGAGGACAATAGTCCGAATAACGCAGATAATACTAATCTTCAAGCCTCATCTCAAACATTCAGAGAAATATTTCTAAGTTAGTCTTGTAGGAATCAAAATAAAATTAGAATAAAATAAAATAAAAAATGACAAACTCCCAGAAGCCTTCAGACAGGAAGGACCCTCTGGCCACGCACAGAGAAAAGAAATCTCCTTCTTTTAGACTGGGAACGCTGCTGGGTGCATATGCTACTGATTGGTTCAAGGAGAAAGTCCCTCTCCAAGAAATTCTCTTCCTTTAATTCCTTTTCAGCCTGACAACCCACAAGAAGGAAGGAAGAACCAAATATAATAGGGTTTAAAAGAAACAATCAGTGAACAGGCACCAAAATCTACCAAAATCCCAAACTCAAATAAACCAACCTGGCATCAAGAATATCCCTCGGCCATTCCAACTGTGGTCTTGACTGGAGACAGATGTAACGACAAGCACAGGAGAAATTTCCTCTCAACAAAACAACTAGGAACCTAAAATAAAAGTCTGAAACCTAAAAATACCTTTTGTCTTTCTCTCTTCTTTTCTCTTTAATTCCTTTTCAGCCTGACAACCCACAAGAAAGAAGGAAAAACCAAATATAATAGGGTTTAAAAGAAATAACCTGCACACATGCACCAAAAATAATATAAATTCCTAAGCCAACAATTAACTCCTCACTCAATAAGTCCCGGGCCTAACTAATAAAACAACAACTTTTAGGTAAAATTTGACTTTATTCATCAACATGGTCTCCTTCGAGGAAGATACACTGATTCCAACGTTTCTCTAACAATTCGATAGCTTTTTTGTAAAACGATTTGTGTTTGGCCTTAAAATGCGCCCAATTTACGATATCACTTCCACATTGGAGCCAAATCTCTTTCCCTTGAGGATTCTTTTAAGGTCTGCAAATAGCCAGTAGTCGATGAGGGCCAGATCTGGAGAATAACTAATAGTCCGATTGGGCTCAAATTTTGACACGTACTCCAAAAACGACCAACAAGCCTTAAACCCAAATAATATCACATAAAATCATAAAACTTCATTACTTCGTGGCTTTTGACACACAAATAACCCGCTCTTCAGGACCGGGGTCCAGTGGACCTGTGTTGTTAATTAACGGCGTCATCCCAGGAGGTTACCCCCCCCCCATGCAACACCTGCTCCCTTGATTTAAAGGGACATGGCTGGGTTTATTGTCTAGTGCCTGAGGCGCCCCTTTAGGAGAAATCCCGACGGGATTGACGCATTTTTTGCACCCGCCATCCCGTGAGCTTCGGCTCGTGGTTGGTCCCACATTAAACGACCCTGTGTCATACCTGCATGCGTGGGATGTGAGGTAAATAATCGTGGCTTTTGACAGCATGGCGGAAATGAAGGACGAATCTTGTCAAATGCAAAACTTTTGAAGTTGATGGCCCGAAGAGGAAAAATACATCATTATCATCAGTCTGTTACCCGGTTGGCATTTGCGCTATGAAATAATTGACAATTTTAATTTATTTTATTACTTCTGTCGCCAGAACTAATTTTGGATATGTGCGTGTGTGGGTGGGTGTGTAACTGTAAAAAAGAACTTTTTAAAGATATTTTTTTTTTCATAATACACGAGAAACGCATTCAGCAAATCTCTCCACGTGTACAATGTATTTATTTGTTGTACTTATGGTACATTAGTCGTTGTCTCTCTCTCTCTCTCTCTCTCTCTCTCTCTATATATATATATATATATATATATATATATATATGTGTTGTGTGTGTGTGTGTGTGTGTCCACACAGAAAGCAAATCCATTCCCAGACATATTAGAAGAAACTTCGTTTGAGAAAAAAGTACGTATTTATTTTGACAAAAATTCAATTCATCATCATCATGTCGCGCAAGTAGCACGGATATTCATGACAATATCTCGCCAACCTTCTCTATCATTCATTGTCCAAGGGAGGTCTTTTGCACAGCATCCAGTATCTGCTCATAGTTGGTCAACGTAAATCCATGCTGGCCGGCCCACACTAGCATGTCCACGTGTTGGCCTCCACAGGAAAACGTCGCTTATAAGTTCGTCCTTGCTCCTTCAGCAGTGTTCTGCATGTCTTGTCCGTCTCACTCGGATGGTTTGTGAGATAGGGAGCAGATGGCCATACAACTGTTTCCTTGCATTGCACAAAATACAATTAACGAAGTAATATTGTTACTGTAGTCATCGTTGTTGAGAGTTTTGTTGTTATTTTATTATCATTTACTCCTTTTGAGTTTTCACATCAGCATTAGCTGATGGTCTTTCACTGGAGTCTGAGTGACAGCAAGTCTCCTCAGGTCTCCAGGACTCTTCTGAGTATTCTGGCATATTGCAGCAGTGCAGTGTTCTGAATGGTTTCCAAACATTTCAGACCCTTTTCCAATCCTTTTGGGACTGTTCCAAGTGCACCAACTACAATTGGTATCACTTTCACTTTCATATTCCATAACTTTTTTAGTTCTCTGGCAAGATCCAGATATTTGTCCATTTTTTCATTTTCCTTTAGCTTCACCCTGTGATCTGCTGGTACTGCAAAATCCACCAGTTTACAAGTTCTTTCTTTTTTGTTAATCAACACTAGGTCTGGTCTTCTTGCTGGGATAAGGTGATCCGTTTTTATTTCAAAGTCCCAGAGAATTTTTTGCGTTTCGTTCTCAAGAACAGATTCTGGTTTATGCATATACCATTTTTTTGCATGGTCAAAATTAAATTTTTTGCATAATTCCCAATGGATCACCTTCCCAACCCAGTCGTGTCTAGTTTTGTATTCTCGTTGTGCTAGTTTGCTACATTCGCAGAGTATATGGTTTACAGTCTCATCTCTATTCCCGCAAAATCTACATTTACTATTTGTTGGGTCCTATCGATTTTCACTTTGATGTAGTTTGTCCTTATGGCATTATTTTGTGCAGCAATTATAAGTGATTCCGTTTCTCTTTTGAGGTTTCCTTTTCTTAACCATGTCCAAGTCTTTTCATGGGCGACCTCTTCAATTTGTCGTTTGAAGCGTCCATTAGCAGTAATGATAGCAGTCTAACAAGTTGGAGGCGCGTGGTCTAATTGTTAGAGTCGTAGGAAATGGACTTGTCAACCCGAATTCAAATCCTGGACGAAGCTACAGTTCACATATCACTAATACTCTTGGGAAAGGTATGAATCCAACTATACTCTTTCCAGCTATGGGTAAATAATAGGCAACCAGTCTGGGAGAAGGAAAACCCTGTATTCAAACCTCTTAAATTTCCGCTTGGGGTGACCACTACTAGAATAGGCTCAGTCCTAATTAGTGATCTATTTTACTAAAAAATTTTATATGTTTTTTTAATATTTGATTAAATTTTTTATATGTATAAATGTTTGATGGTAAAAAGAAAAAAGAGTAAGGCAGATTGGGCTCTTTAAACTTGGTTAAGCAACCAGTCTAGGAAAAGGAAAACTCTGAATTCAAAAACTCCGCTCACTACTAGAATAGGCTCAGTCCTAATCTATTTCACTGGGCTCCTTGGTCACTACTAGAATAGGCTCAGTCCTAATTAGTGATCTATTTCACTGGGCTAAAGAGCCCTTGGTCACTACTAGAATAGGCTCAGTCCTAATTAGTGATCTATTTCACTGGCTAAAGAGCCCTTGGTCACTACTAGAATAGGCTCAGTCCTAATTAGTGATCTATTTCACTGGGCTAAAGAGCCCTTGGTCACTACTAGAATAGGCTCAGTCCTAATTAGTGATCTATTTCACTGGGCTAAGAGCCCTTGGTCACTACTAGAATAGGCTCAGTCCTAATTAGTGATCTATTTCACTGGGCTAAAGAGCCCTTGGTCACTACTAGAATAGGCTCAGTCCTAATTAGTGATCTATTTCACTGGGCTAAAGAGCCCTTGGTCACTACTAGAATAGGCTCAGTCCTAATTAGTGATCTATTTCACTGGGCTAAAGAGCCCTTGGTCACTACTAGAATAGGCTCAGTCCTAATTAGTGATCTATTTCACTGGGCTAAAGAGCCCTTGGTCACTACTAGAATAGGCTCAGTCCTAATTAGTGATCTATTTCACTGGCTAAGAGCCCTTGGTCACTACTAGAATAGGCTCAGTCCTAATTAGTGATCTATTTCACTGGGCTAAAGAGCCCTTGGTCACTACTAGAATAGGCTCAGTCCTAATTAGTGATCTATTTCACTGGGCTAAAGAGCCCTTGGTCACTACTAGAATAGGCTCAGTCCTAATTAGTGATCTATTTCACTGGGCTAAAGAGCCCTTGGTCACTACTAGAATAGGCTCAGTCCTAATTAGTGATCTATTTCACTGGGCTAAAGACCCTTGGTCACTACTATAATAGGCTCAGTCCTAATTAGTGATCTATTTCACTGGGCTAAAGAGCCCTTGGTCACTACTAGAATAGGCTCAGTCCTAATTAGTGATCTATTTCACTGGGCTAAAGAGCCCTTGGTCACTACTAATAGGCTCAGTCCTAATAGTGATCTATTTCACTGGGCAAAGAGCCCTTGGTCACTACTAGAATAGGCTCAGTCCTAATTAGTGATCTATTTCACTGGGCTAAAGAGCCCTTGGTCACTACTAGAATAGGCTCAGTCCTAATTAGTGATCTATTTCACTGGGCTAAAGAGCCCTTGTCACTACTAGAATAGGCTCAGTCCTAATTAGTGATCTATTTCACTGGCTAAAGAGCCCTTGGTCACTACTAGAATAGGCTCAGTCCTAATTAGTGATCTATTTCACTGGGCTAAAGAGCCCTTGGTCACTACTAGAATAGGCTCAGTCCTAATTAGTGATCTATTTCACTGGGCTAAAGAGCCCTTGGTCCCTACTAGAATAGGCTCAGTCCTAATTAGTGATCTATTTCACTAATGATAATAGTAGCAACGGTTGTATTTATTTGTGTCCTATAGTTGTTATTTTGTTTAGACTGGCCCACCTGCACATATGGTATTCATGCTCCAGAAAATGTTGATATCGATCTTGAATTGGTATTATTGATATTAGTAGTAGAGGTAGTAAATATATATATTAATACTCGTGATCCTTAATTGTACGACCGTTATCATCATGCAACGCCCTAGGGTTAAAAATGAAACCGTCCAAAATGAAATGCAAAAATGTAAATCCTGATTATCTGGTGTTGCTTATCCGACGAATTCTATTTCTAATGAGTGTGGTCACTTCAGCTGAATAATGGACCATTCCATTTTTATTATAAATAAAGAAAGGGAAGAAAAATCCCTTTTCACTAGCGCTAGACCAGGGAGATTTGTTTTTTTAGCATCTGAGACCGAGCGCTACAGCTAACATCAGCTCCTCACTTTACTACACTGTGCTACTCATGTGCTGAGTTGGCGATGCCCGGTATTGAACCAGGAACCTTGTGGTTCACCAGCCGTATACTCTACCGACCGTGAGCTAAACCGTGAATACTACCAAATTGTGGAGTGTTTTTTAAGAACTCATTTTATCATATTTTCGTGTTAAAACATGCAGTTGTATTGATTCGAACAAATTCGTATATTTTTAGTGTAGATTTACGGTGAAATGAAAATGGCCGACCAAAACAGACGGCTTCCTCAAAAGTGAAATAAACAAGGAGAGATTACTCTCATTTATGTAGCTAATGTTCAGATTACATTATTAATCTATTAAAATAATACCGCGTGACAGAACATATCCATCAGATTCAATGAATAAAGAAAGCAAAAATATATCGTTATTACCTCTAAGTCTAACATAAACCAAAGGGAACCACTCTTGACTGATAAATTTATTTATTTATTGATCTACTAGGAAAAAAAGAAGACGGGTTAGGGTTAGGGTTAGGGTTTAGGGTTAGGGTTAGTTTAATGGGAAAATAGATAAATAATTTATCAGTCAAGAGTGGTTCCCCTTTGTTTATGTTAGACTTATAGGAAATAACCCAATATATTATATTGTATATTATATTATTTCATTATTATATTATTATTATTATATTATATATTATATCATTATTATATTATTTCATTATTATATTATTATTATTATATTATATATTATATCATTATTATATTATTATATTATTATTATATTATTTATATATATATATATATATATTATTATATTATATATTATTTTATATTATATATTATATTATTATATCATATTATATTATATCATTATATCATATTATATTATATTATTATATCAATATTATATATCAATATATTAATATTATATATATATCATTATATATATATATCATTAGATTTAGTAAAGATATGTGGAACAAAGGAACAAAACTCAGACAAGTGTATGTAGGAGATATATTTCGATAAGCATTGAGCTCAGCATCATCAATCGTTGATTTGATCAGAGCCCTTGGTCACTACTAGAATAGGCTCAGTCCTAATTAGTGATCTATTTCACTGGGCTAAAGAGCCCTTGGTCACTACTAGAATAGGCTCAGTCCTAATTAGTGATCTATTTCACTGGGCTAAAGAGCCCTTGGTCACTACTAGAATAGGCTCAGTCCTAATTAGTGATCTATTTCACTGGGCTAAAGAGCCCTTGGTCACTACTAGAATAGGCTCAGTCCTAATTAGTGATCTATTTCACTGGGCTAAAGAGCCCTTGGTCACTACTAGAATAGGCTCAGTCCTAATTAGTGATCTATTTCACTGGGCTAAAGAGCCCTTGGTCACTACTAGAATAGGCTCAGTCCTAATTAGTGATCTTCCTAGGAGTGATCTATTTCACTGGCTAAAGAGCCCTTGGTCACTACTAGAATAGGCTCAGTCCTAATTAGTGATCTATTTCACTGGGCTAAAGAGCCCTTGGTCACTACTATAATAGGCTCAGTCCTAATTAGTGATCTATTTCACTGGGCTAAAGAGCCCTTGGTCACTACTAGAATAGGCTCAGTCCTAATTAGTGATCTATTTCACTGGGCTAAAGAGCCCTTGGTCACTACTATAATAGGCTCAGTCCTAATTAGTGATCTATTTCACTGGGCTAAAGAGCCTTGGTCACTACTAGAATAGGCTCAGTCCTAATTAGTGATCTATTTCACTGGGCTAAAGAGCCCTTGGTCACTACTAGAATAGGCTCAGTCCTAATTAGTGATCTATTTCACTGGGCTAAAGAGCCCTTGGTCACTACTAGAATAGGCTCAGTCCTAATTAGTGATCTATTTCACTGGGCTAAAGAGCCCTTGGTCACTACTAGAATAGGCTCAGTCCTAATTAGTGATCTATTTCACTGGGCTAAAGAGCCCTTGGTCACTACTAGAATAGGCTCAGTCCTAATTAGTGATCTATTTCACTGGGCTAAAGAGCCCTTGGTCCCTACTAGAATAGGCTCAGTCCTAATTAGTGATCTATTTCACTGGGCTAAAGAGCCCTTGGTCACTACTAGAATAGGCTCAGTCCTAATTAGTGATCTATTTCACTGGGCTAAAGAGCCCTTGGTCACTACTAGAATAGGCTCAGTCCTAATTAGTGATCTATTTCACTGGGCTAAAGAGCCCTTGGTCACTACTAGAATAGGCTCAGTCCTAATTAGTGATCTATTTCACTGGGCTAAAGAGCCCTTGGTCACTACTAGAATAGGCTCAGTCCTAATTAGTGATCTATTTCACTGGGCTAAAGAGCCCTTGGTCACTACTAGAATAGGCTCAGTCCTAATTAGTGATCTATTTCACTGGGCTAAAGAGCCCTTGGTCACTACTAGAATAGGCTCAGTCCTAATTAGTGATCTATTTCACTGGGCTAAAGAGCCCTTGGTCCCTACTAGAATAGGCTCAGTCCTAATTAGTGATCTATTTCACTAATGATAATAGTAGCAACGGTTGTATTTATTTGTGTCCTATAGTTGTTATTTTGTTTAGACTGGCCCACCTGCACATATGGTATTCATGCTCCAGAAAATGTTGATATCGATCTTGAATTGGTATTATTGATATTAGTAGTAGAGGTAGTAAATATATATATTAATACTCGTGATCCTTAATTGTACGACCGTTATCATCATGCAACGCCCTAGGGTTAAAAATGAAACCGTCCAAAATGAAATGCAAAAATGTAAATCCTGATTATCTGGTGTTGCTTATCCGACGAATTCTTATTTCTAATGAGTGTGGTCACTTCAGCTGAATAATGGACCATTCCATTTTTATTATAAATAAAGAAAGGGAAGAAAAATCCCTTTTCACTAGCGCTAGACCAGGGAGATTTGTTTTTTTAGCATCTGAGACCGAGCGCTACAGCTAACATCAGCTCCTCACTTTACTACACTGTGCTACTCATGTGCTGAGTTGGCGATGCCCGGTATTGAACCAGGAACCTTGTGGTTCACCAGCCGTATACTCTACCGACCGTGAGCTAAACCGTGAATACTACCAAATTGTGGAGTGTTTTTTAAGAACTCATTTTATCATATTTTCGTGTTAAAAACATGCAGTTGTATTGATTCGAACAAATTCGTATATTTTTAGTGTAGATTTACGGTGAAATGAAAATGGCCGACCAAAACAGACGGCTTCCTCAAAAGTGAAATAAACAAGGAGAGATTACTCTCATTTATGTAGCTAATGTTCAGATTACATTATTAATCTATTAAAATAATACCGCGTGACAGAACATATCCATCAGATTCAATGAATAAAGAAAGCAAAAATATATCTTTATTACCTCTAAGTCTAACATAAACCAAAGGGAACCACTCTTGACTGATAAAATTTATTTATTTATTGATCTACTAGGAAAAAAAGAAGACGGGGTTAGGGTTAGGGTTAGGGTTTAGGGTTAGGGTTAGTTTAATGGGAAAATAGATAAATAATTTATCAGTCAAGAGTGGTTCCCCTTTGTTTATGTTAGACTTATAGGAAATAACCCAATATATTATATTGTATATTATATTATTTCATTATTATTATATTATTATATTATATATTATATATTATTTCATTATTATTATTATTATTATATTATATATTATATCATTATTATATTATTATATTATATATTATATTATTATATATGTTATATTTAATTATATATATATATTATTATATTATATATTATTTTATATTATATATTATATTATTATATCATATTATATTATATCATTATATCATATTATATTATATTATTATATCAATATTATATATCAATATATTAATATTATATATATATCATTATATATATATATCATTAGATTTAGTAAAGATATGTGGAACAAAGGAACAAAACTCAGACAAGTGTATGTAGGAGATATATTTCGATAAGCATTGAGCTCAGCATCATCAATCGTTGATTTGATCATTAAAGCATGATCCATGTGTTTTATAGAACGCTATCCCATCCACCTGACTTCATCCCCTAATCCACCCCTCTCCCGTCCAATTTTTTTTTTTATAAAACACTTGCATGATTCTTTAATGATCAAATAAATGACTGATGAAGCCGAGCTCAATGTTTGGCGAAATATATCTCCTACATACACTTGTCTGAGGTTTGTTCCTTTGTTCCACATATCTTTACTAGATTCTGTTGGATTTACTCCAATCTTCCTGCCTCATATCATTGCTTATCTCAGTCGGTAGAGCCTCGGACTAGGAACCTCGAGGTTCTTTGTTCGATACCGGCCCCCGCCAACTCAGCGTATGAGTAGCATAGGTATCTGTGCGGTAAAGTGAGGAGCTGGTAGGTGTGGCGTCCCGCCTCACATGCCAAAACATTCTCTTTGGTCTAGGGCTATTGAAAGGGGATAGACTCCCTCATTGTCTGGCTGATACCAACTTTAGGCAGCCCTGTCGACTTTATATATATATATATATATATATATATATATATAATATATATATATTATATATTGTATTATTTTATTATCATATCATTATTATATTATTATATTGTATATTAGAGTTTGACGAGGAAAACTTCACCAAAATCATTGGTAATAAATAAATAAATATATAAAGGGACATAAATCTTACTACAGACAACAGATCTTTCTTAATTCTCTTCCCTTGTATTTCTTTCTTTTTTTGTCAAGAGTACTACTCAGTACTGTATAAATATTATCCTATAATGTCCCCAATGTTTCCTTAAAGTTTGAATTGATCACAGAATTGCAAAAATGAACTGTATTAAGTTCTTTTCATTTTCTTTATTGTTACTCTGAAATTGAAATATCGTTAAATACTCTGAAAAATTACCAGCGAATAGTAATTTTCAGTTTATTTCAGTATATGTTTAATTTCATATCTCTTAAATAAAACAACACTGAGGTTAAAACATAAATAAATAAACAAATAATAATAATAATAATATAATAATAATAATAATAATAATAATAATAATTGTATAACTGAATCACTACGCAACAACTTTAAATCTATACAATATCAATTAATGCTGTCGTTTATTTTTTTTAAAGACTTCTTAATGAATTAACGTATTAAGTTATGTTTTCCTTAGAATTTGATTTTTATTAAAAGTATTAATCCCAGTTGAGAAATGAAAAAAATATATGCATTGGACTTCGTTTCATATTTGTCTAATATCTGGTCGGTAGACTATGGTAAAAATTTACGCCTCTGAATTCACAGTCTACTTTCATAGTGAACCACGCTGAAAAATGTCGATAAAAATCAGCCAGTATAGAATAGTTGCGTATCATTATTTACCAACATCATTCGATGCCTGAGGATCTCCATATTTTAAAAGGTAATTTATTCAATCACAACCAACCCGACTTGAAAAACACTGGCGCAACACTATCTTCCTAGCACCGTTTGCAGGTGCGAAAGGGGAGGTAATAACAGTTTTAGTCTGACACCGGTTGGTGTTTTTTTTTTCTTTTTTCATTATTCCGGATGTTTCACTATCGCCATTTATTGTTGTTTTTTTTTTAATACAAAACAAAAATATTCGTGGTAACTGTTTACTCCTGGTCTCTTCTTAGTCTTATCACAAAGTGAAACAATCGCTGGAAGAAAGAAAGAAAATAATAATAATGATGAAATTCACTCATTGATTTTGTATTATATATAATTTCGGACATCCATGTAAGTTTTAGTCATTTGTTTTTAAAAACATCATCGTCGTAGTCGTCGTCACAAAAAATCGTCTACTAAAAAAAAGTTAATTTTAAATATCCCCAAAAAATAATATAATTATTTAAAGTAATTTTCGTGAAAGACATTTAATAATTGTTTAACATATATAGATCTTTCTTTTTCTTTTTTTCTTTTCTTTATTTTTTAATTTTAAAATAATAACAATGTATTTTTCATTAAATGAAAAAAAATGATGAAATTATTTATTATTTAATTAATTCGTTTTCATGTTATTGTTATTGTTTTATTACATAAAATGTTTGTTTGTGTTATATAAATTCTATGTATTATTATTATTATTATTATTATTATTATTGATCTTTTTTTAAATCTTTTTATTTTTACTTTTGTTTTTGTAACGATTGAATTTTTACAAAAAGAAACGTTTTTTTTTTTTTTTCGAGCATTGACATTCCACAAATATTTTATTCAAATATTTTTAGCTCGTTTGATTCATTCATTCATTTACTTATTTGTAATTATTCATTTTATTATCAATGCTTTTTAGAAATACACTGTAATAAAATGAAAACGAAAATGTGGTTTTGAAAAGCATTTTTTTTTTTTTGTCTTTTTCTTTCAGGCCCGGTTTTGTTTTCAGTGTGGGAGGGACTCACTAAATTTTAGTTACTCATTATTGTATTCGTTTTCATCTGATTAAAATCAGTCACTTTATAAAAAAATTCTAAATAGTCTATACAAACTGAAATAATTATAAAAACAAAACAAACAAAAAGTACTCGTTAACAGTACGTAGAAGTATCTCTAGTTAAGTATTTAGTAATATAATGTGCTTTTTACTAACTAATAATTACTAAATGGGTGTTATACTGTGTTAAGTTAAACACTATTAACTTGTTTTTCTGCTTATTTTCATTATAACGATTAAATTATTTGTTAGCTTGAACTATTACTATTGTTATTATTATTATTATTATTATTATAAAATCAAATAAAAAAGCATTTTTATTTTTTACTTATCTATCCTCAAAGTAAATAAATAATTTAAAAACAAAAACAGATCCATTCAAAATGAGTCAAATTAAACAGTATCGCCTATCTGCCGATGTTTCTTTTTAAAATAATTTACAATTATTTTATTTTCATTTAAATTTATTTTACATCTGGTAAATAGTATTTAATATTTATCTACCAGATGCAAAATAAATTTAAATTTTATTTGTATTTATTAAATTCAAATAAAATGGAATGTACGAAAATAAAGTTGCAAAAACCCCCAAAGAAATTTATGTGATTAATATTATCTTCAAGCTACGCACGTCAGAATTTTTCAGCCCTTTTTTTTAAAAAAAAAAAAAGGCATGTTCCCTTCTTTAAATTAACAACAGGAGCGAACCACCTTGTTTTTAAAAATGAATCGCACGCTTTTTTGATCTGCCTTTATGATTATTATTATTATTTATTTTTTCGGAAAAATATGAAGTGAACTAAAATGACTCATATTTTTAAAAATGAATCTAAACTTGTTGTTTCAAATTTAAACTTGTTGTTTCAAAGACTATAGAATCGATAAATATTGATCATTATTTATCTACAGTATAGATACATAGTTGATGATCGGTATATTTATTTATTTTCAACATAAATTTGAACTTGTTTCTTACAGTTAACCTTACTAACTTTAGATAGAATTAGTTACTTATGGGCTTTACTTACGTTATTTAATTGTTTACATTGTAAAACGAACCCCCACTTTACAGTCAAATAATACAGAAAAAAAGTGACAAAAATGTAGTTTTATATACATTATTTGTTCTTTTCTTTTCTTTTCTTCATTTTAAGCTTTCGTACTCTAAAATTACAGGCGTCATATTATGATCAGGGACTATGGGGAAAAAAAAATATGGGCATAAAATGAGGGACAGAACCCCCACTTTAGAGCCCCCACCTTTCTCACAAAAATGAAAAATTTTAGAATATAAACATTAAAATTATTATTGTGGAGACTAACAAAAATTAGTACATTACTAATTCTAGCTAAAGTTAGTAAGTTAGATTGTTGGAACGAACGTCCTGGCCTAATCGCCATTTAAAAAAGATCTTGTTTTTTTTAAATTATTTAAAAATTCAAATGAAAAACAAGTTTAAATTCATTTTGAGATCAGTTACTTTTGTTCAGTTTATATTTTCCGAAAAAAAAAAAGGAGATCAAAAGTTCGTGCGATTCATTTTAAAAAACAGGGTGACCAACTCCTGTTGCTAATATTTTTTTTTTAATTTGAAGGTTTTAAAATTCGGACGTGCGTAGCTTGAAGATAATCATTCATTTAATAATTTTGTACAATTAAAGAATAAAATGGTGGTTGTTGGAGTAATTAACATTTGTTTACAAAAATAGATATTTTGCTATAGTAAGCATTCTTTTATTTTCCAAAATAATTTTCCATATATTGCGAATAATTATGTTGTACATTGGCACTTTAAGTTTTTTTGTTTTGTTTTTTTATTTTTCAAACAAAAATATGATTAGTTGAAAAATCATAAAAATAATAATCATTAAATTCAACAATGATAATAATAACACCCACTTTTCTTTTTTAATGTTTAAAAAGTCTTATGACTACGCAGTGGATTAATCTTTAATGTAGTAAACTTTATTTATTTACTATTTTTATTTCAAATACAAACTTAGTGAACAACAAACACTAAAATTAAAATGATGTAACCCTGTGTCTGTAAATTGTAAAGTAAACTTAATTTAGTGATACTGACATTTTTTAAAAACTTATCTTGCTTAATTTTATTTTTCATGGATTTGACTTGTGTAAGTAATCTTTCTTTTTTTTTTTTTTTTTTTTTTTTTTAAATTTAACATTAATTATTTACTAAGCTTCGCTAGTCTTGTAGATCCGTTACTTCTGAAAAGCGAGTTCGATCCTCGCTGGATGCCCCATTCTTGGGACCTCGTGTCGAATCCTACCCATAGGGTAAAAAAATATTTTTTCAATTCTTTACTAAGCTTTGCTTAGTTGTGGCACAAGGCCGGGTGTATGGAGCACCCAATAATACTGAACATAACACTTGAATCTAATTTATTTAAAAAAAAATTTGTTTAATATTTTTTAAGGGCATTTAAACATTTTTAAGTTAATAAACAGAACATTAAACAAATTATTATTTTTAAGCACTTTTGTTTTTTAAAATGCCTAAGTTTCTTTTCATTTCGTTTTTTAGTGTTACTGATACACATTTTTTTATTTCATAAAAATGTCCCTAAATTTCCCTAAACGTTGAAGGTCAAGCATCCGGGGACTTTGTGGAGATTTTGAATCATCTATCAAATTGTAGGGGCTGGGGGGGACAAGCACTCGGAAAAATTTCACTCGGGTTTTCATCCCGACCTCCCGAGACACACACACACACATACTTATTATTTTTTAAGTGTATATTATTATGTGTGCTTTTTGTTTAAACGAGGTGGTCTACTTTTTTTTTCTTTTTCACACACACACGCACACACATATATATACATATTAAAATGGATATGTATAAAAAAAACTACAAAAACAATAATAATCCATTAAATTTTATTTATTCTAAAAGATTCGATTCTTTTAAAACCCTAACCCCACCAATCTCTTCAAATTTAAACCTGAAAACTTATACTGAGGTGGTCATTACTAGAATAGGCTCAGTCCTAATTAGTGATCATCCTCCACATATTAATACATTAATTAATTAATTATGTTTTTTGTAAAATATCTAAAGTGTGAAAATATAAACTATTTTGATTTGATTTGAAAAGTTTTGTTATTAAACATTTCAGTCTAGTTTTCCTATCTGTAAAAAAAAAAAAAAAAAAAAAAGTTTTGTTAAACCTTGTGAACCTCGTGGTGTAATGGTCAGCAAGTTAGATTAGCAAATCATTGGGTGCTCCATATTTGCGGCCTTGTGCCACAACTAAGCTTAATAAATAACTACCTTTCAAAATCAACAAACTGACTGTGCATGGAAACAAAAAAGAAGAAAAGTTAGACGAGGGTCTCTATGCATAATTTTGCATATTCAAAACTTTTTTTAATAGACAGCAAACGAACAAATAAAACAAAACAAAACAAAACGTTGTAGTGCAAAGGTTAAACTAAAACTAATATCATTTTTTTTTTTAACTAAATTTGTAATAATGGTGAACTGGTGAATTTTATTACTTATTTTAATTCTATAATTTCTATTTTAGTACCTTAAAAATCTTACCAGAAGTTTGGATAAAAAAAGAATCTTTCTTATAAATTCATTTCAATATTATATTTGAATATTTTAACTTTGTCATGGGCATACGAATCTTTCAAAAGTAAAAAGAACCATATAACACTTGGTGCAAAAAAAAACAAAAAAATCTTTAAGAAACAATTACACAAGGAATGTAAATATGAACATGATTCTCTAACCTCATGGATATAAATATCTCTGGATTGACATGCCATTAAAATCAATCAATCAATAAAAAAAAAAATATTAAGAACAACTACAGAAAAAGATATAAATATGAACGACGAAATTCCTAACCTCTTGGCATAAATAACCCTAGACAGATTGACATGCCATTAAAATCAGTCACTAGAAAAAACTCTTAAACAACCACCAAAAAAATGTAAACATGAATGTTCAATGAATACAATTCCCTAACCTCTAGACATAAAATAACCCTAGACAGATTGACATGCCATTAAAATCAGTCACTAGAAAAACTCTTAAACAACCACCAAAAAATGTAAACATGAATGTTCAATGAATACAATTCCCTAACCTCTAGACATAAAATAACCCTAGACAGATTGACATGCCATTAAAATCAGTCACTAGAAAAAACTCTTAAACAACCACCAAAAAAATGTAAACATGAATGTTCAATGAATACAATTCCCTAACCTCTAGACATAAAATAACCCTAGACAGATTGACATGCCATTAAAATCAGTCACTAGAAAAAACTCTTAACAACCACCAAAAAAATGTAAACATGAATGTTCAATGAATACAATTCCCTAACCTCTAGACATAAAAATAACCCTAGACAGATTGACATGCCATTAAAATCAGTCACTAGAAAAAACTCTTAAACAACCACCAAAAAAAATGTAAACATGAATGTTCAATGAATACAATTCCCTAACCTCTAGACATAAAATAACCCTAGACAGGTTGACATGCCATTAAAATCAGTCACTAGAAAAAACTCTTAAACAACCACCAAAAAAATGTAAACATAAATGTTCAATGAATACGATTCCCTAACCTCTAGACATAAAATAACCCTAGACAGATTGACATGCCATTAAAATCAGTCACTAGAAAAAACTCTTAAACAACCACAAAAAAATGTAAACATGAATGTTCAATGAATACAATTCCCTAACCTCTAGACATAAAATAACCCTAGACAGATTGACATGCCATTAAAATCAGTCACTAGAAAAAAACTCTTAAACAACCACCAAAAAAATGTAAACATGAATGTTCAATGAATACAATTCCCTAACCTCTAGACATAAAATAACCCTAGACAGATTGACATGCCATTAAAATCAATCAATAGAAAAAACTCTTAAACAACCACCAAAAAAATGTAAACATGAATGTTCAATGAATACAATTCCCTAACCTATAGACATAAAATAATCCTAGATTAATTGACCTGCTGTTAAAATCAATCAATAAATGAATTTGATAGGATCGTGTACAAGAAATTCCTTAAGAAACAACAACATAAACAATATAAATATGAACGTACAATGAATGCAATTCCCTAACCTCTTGACATAGAATAACCCTAGATGAGTTGACATGCCTTTAAAATCAATGAATCCATAAACTATTTTATTATATTTTACTTTTGTTAGAACTTGAAACAATATAACCGTGTGCAAAAAAAAAAAAACTCTTTAAGAAACAATTACACAAGGAATGTAAATTCGAATGCGATTCCCAAACCACTAGGCATAAAATAACCCCAACAGGGTTGACATGCCATTAAAATCAATAAATCATTGAATTGTATTTTACTTTGATAATTCTTGAAACCAAATAACTATGTGCAAAAAAAAAAAAATTCTTAAGAAACATGTAAATATGAATGTGATTCCCTAACCACAAGGCATAAAATAATCCTAGATGGGTTGACATGCCATTAACATCAATCAATCAATCACTTTCTTTGATCTATTTGATTTTAGTTGCTTTTCATTCAAACTCACTCAACTTATCATTTCTATGTTAGTGAAGAAAAGCATTTAATGTCTATTAATAATGGAGATTGTCTGTATTTCTGTCTGTAACAAAAACTACGTCATAGCTCACGTCACAATATTCTTATGCTATATACACACAAAATTTGAGTAAGCAATTTTAAAAATTGTTTTTTTTTCTTTACAGTAACAAGAAGTTAACTAAAAAGTTTACAAATAAATGAATACCTACAATTTTGTGTAAAATTGATGTGGAAAATATTCAAAATAATTGTTTGATTATTGCATGCACGCAACATTTTATTTGAGAGGGACGGGGCTCAGTCAGTTTTCATTTCAAATTGTTTTATTTTTTTTTTACTCCTTTAATTAATTTGAGGATTTTGCTTACTTATGATACAAACCCTGTGACATTGAATTTTTAACTCCCACCCTCTCAGGCAATGTCTTTCAAAAATTAATTTTTACGACGCCCGGAGGGTGTTTTCTGTTGCTAGTAATAATAATGGAAGAGCAACTCTCAGTGATCCGATTCTGGTTTCCAGTCAAGAGGTTTTGACCTCTTGACCTCAAATTTAGAGAAAATTAACCGGGTGTCCCCAGGGGCCATTTGGTGTAAGGGAAGATGTTTCCCCTACAAGATAGTTGTACTCTTCCAACAGAACACATATAAAGATACGAATATGTGATGTTATTCATAGTAGTATTCATAGTCGAGTTACTACTAATCGAGTAGCTAGTCATACTGTTGGAGAACTGTGCGTTGACTCCATTATCTATATTAGTATAAAATAAAAAAACACCCTCCGGGCGATGTAAAAATAGATTTTTGAAACATATTGCCTGAGGGGTGGGAGTTAAAAATTCAATGTCGGCGAGTTTGTACCCTAAGTAAGTAAAGTCATCAAATTCATTAAAGGATTAAAAAATAAAACAATTTGAAATGTAAACTTTAAATATGTATTAAAATAAAACAAACCATATATAGATATATAATACCAGTCATGTATTTATTAAAACTTGTTTTAAAAAACAATGAGGACTGTCTAATGTTGCATGTTCAAATTTTGAGTGTATTTTAAAACAAGTTTTAATAAATACATACTGGTATTATATATCTGATATATGGTTTTGTTTTATTTTAATACATATTTAAAGTTTACATTTCAAATTGTTTTTATTTTTTAATCCTCTAATGAATTTGATGACTTTTACTTACTTAGGGTACAAACTCGCCGACATTGAATTTTTAAGCTCCGCACCCTCAGGCAATTAGTTTCAAAAATCTATTTTTACACTCGCCGGAGGGTGTTTTTTTTATTTTTATACTAATATAAGATAATGGAGTTCAACGCACAGTTTTCTCCAACAGTATGAATAGCTACTCGTTTAGTAGTATCGACTGATGAATACACTATGAATAACATCACATAAATTCGATCTTATATGTGTTTCTGTTGGAAGAGTACAACTATCTTGGTAGGGAACATCTTCTTACACCCAAATGGCCCTGGGGACCCCGTTAATTTTTCTCTAAATTTGAGGTCAAGAGGTCAAAACTCTTGACTGAACCAGAATCGGATCAACTGAGAAGTTGCTCTTCCATTATTATTATAAGCACAGAAAACACCTCCGGGCGTCGTAAAAATTTAATTTTTGAAAGACAATTGCCTGAAGAGGTGGGAGTTAAAATTCATGTCACAGGGTTTTTATCATAAGTAGCCAATCCTCAAATTAATTAAAGGGTAAAAAAAATATAAAACAATTTGAAATGAAAACTGACTGAGCGCCGTCCTCTCAAATAAAAATGTTGCGTGCATGCAAATAATCAAACAATTATTTTGAATATTTCTCACATCAATTTTACACAAAATTGTAGGTATTCAATTTATTTGTAAACTTTTTAGTTAACTTCCTTGTTTACTGTAAAGAAAAAAAAAGCAATTTTCAAAATTGCCTTACTCAAATTTTTGGTGTGTATATAGGCATAAAAGAATATTGTGACGTTCGACTTATGACGTAGTTTTTGTTACAGACCGAAATACAGACAATCTTCCATTATTAATAGACATTAAATGCTTTTCTTCACTAACATGAATGAAAAGTTGAAGTGAGTTTAGAAAAAGCATAAAACAAATAGATCAAGAAAGTGATTGATTGATTGATGTTAATGGCATGTCAACCAT